>VMDR010004208.1:0-62590 GCA_007922815.1 Macrotus californicus
AATTAGAAGCATAAATGGTAGGTAGAAGATAGACAGGGGGAGGTTAAGAATAGTATAGGAAATGTAGAAGCCAAAGAACTCATATATATGATCCATGGACATGAACTAAAGAGGGGGAGTGTGGGGGGAAGGGGTGTGCAGGGAGGGGGTTGGGGGGAGAGATGGGACAACTGTAATAGTATAATCAATAAAATATATTTAAAAAAAAAAAGTGGACAGCTAGAAAGTAATTGACTTCAGTGCTGGCTGGGGAAACCACTGGGCAGGCTTTAAAAGGGTCGTGCAGAGTCTCCGTCAATTCTCACTCGACTCTGAAGAAAAGAAGCAATAAAGGAGGGTCGCCCGTGGGAAAAAAATACTCAGTGTCCTAATCAGAGGACTCGCAACATGCTCTCGCCTCGTGCCTTTGCAAGGACTTTGTGAGTCTTCACGGGACTCTTCAAGTCTTTGCTCAAATGTCACCTCCCCAATAAAGCCCATTCTGACCACCCTGTTGGAAATTGTTCCCTCCACTCCCGTCTCACCCTCTTTTGTGTTTCTCACAGCACTTGCCACCGTCTAACACACGGTCTAAATCGTCTGTGTTGTGTTTACACTTACTGTCTGTCTTTCCCCCTAAAACATAGGCTCTGCAGTTGTACTCAGAAGGTTCCAGCAGGCCCCAGGGTGCACACCTTATAGACCCCCATCCCCGTGAGTGAGGAAAGAACCTGTAAATACAATGGGGGATCATTTCCAGGATTGTGCCATGTGAGCAAAGGGGCTTTTGCTGGTATGATCAAAGTTACCAATGAGCTGACTTTGAGTCAATAGGAAAGGAGATTGATTATCCAGGTGGGCTGACTTAATCCCAGAAGCCATTTATATCTGGGTGCAGAGGCCCAGGACACAGGAAGTATGAGATTCCAAGCAGGAGAGGGCCTCCTAAAGGGCCACCTGGAAGGACAGAGAACTTGGCCTCTAGATGCACTGAACCACACCCAGTTAATAGCCAGCAAAAACACAGACACCTGAGTTCTCCAATTGCAAATAAATGAACTCTGACAACAACCTGAACGAACGTGGGAGAGAACACTGGGCCTCAGACTTCAACTTTGTGAGACCTTGAGCAGAGAATCCAGCCACGCCAAGCCCAGACTTCCCACCCAGCGGAAGTGGGGGATGACACGTGGCTGCTGGTGTAAGCCACTAACTGTGTGTCATTGTTATGCAGCAGCAGAAAACAGCTGTGCGGGGATTGTTGCCTCTTTTCTTCATGGAGATCTATCCCCCAGACCTCGAACATGCCTAGCATATGATAGGTACTTGATAAATATTTACTGGAGGAACTTTAGTGGAATCAATTCAGCCTTGGGAAAATCTCCCCACATCTTCCTTATGTTTTGTATGTTGGTTCAAAGCTGTACACCTTCCATACTCTCCCCAGACAAATATTTGATGAACTAGAGCCAGAGTTCTGTTGGAGATGCGTTGTCTGAGGGTAGCAGAGCCTTTATCTCCACTCACAGGGGCTGTAAGAACGCCAGAGGCTTTCAGATAAGCTGGAAGTCTCAAGTCCCAACAATCTTCCAGGCAAACTCAAAGGCAGCACAATAGCTCTTGTTTTTCTAAACGCAGGGGGGCCTCTAACTTAGAAAATAAAAGAGCTGTTATAAGAAAATATCAGCTTATAATACAAACCCACTCAGCGGAGGTTACTTACACTGTAAAAATGACCTCCAATTTTTATAAGAGTATCCAGGGAAATGCTGTTTTCAAATATCCACTTTGCGCCCTGGCTGGTGTAGCTCAGTGGATTGAGCGTGGGCCTGTGAACCAAAGGGTCGCTGGTTCGATTCCCAGTCAGGGCACATGCCTGGGCTGGGCCAGGTACCCAGTGGGGCCCACATGACAGGCAACCACACTGATATTTCTCTACCTCTCTTTCTCCTTCCCTTCCTCGCTCTCTAAAAATAAATAAAATCATTTAAAAAAATTATATAAAAAATATCCACTTTGCATGGTAAAAGACATACTCCAACCTGTTAAAGGGGGTCCAGTCCATGCACTCATTCAGCAAACACGTAGTGAGCACCTACTATGTGCTAGATGCTGAGGAACGAGTGGTGAGCAAAAGAATGCAGTAAGTGTCCCCTAAAAGGGAGACAAATGTTACCCCAGCCTGTAATTGCTTATGTAAACAGCTATGCGCAGACAAGTAAATACAAGTACAAAGTGCTAGGCAAGATCAGGAAAGGGGGCTGTCACTTGAACTGTGATCTCAGAGAAGGCCTGAGATGAGAGGGAGGTGGCCAGATGGAGGAGTCCCAATAACAGCCCAAAGGACGAGAAAAATAAAGGTCGTCACAGGGCGGCGTTTTTAGGGATCAGTGAAGAGTAACGCAGGCACTAGAGTTAGGGGCTGCCCCCTAAAAGTTTTTGATGCAACGGGATGCCCTGTTCCTGTGCGAAAGGACAAAGCCAGCCCCATTTGCTATGGTGGCACCATTTGCCCAGCAGGCCTGTGACCTTGTTAAACACAACTGCCATTTTACTCCTCTGAGCTTGTCCCCAGGACTGGAAATGACTGGGAAGCAAGAACCAAGCAGACTGCTTCCCACAGCCACAGGCAGAAGACAACATCGGAACAAACTGAGTGTTAACAACGCCCCAACTGCCCGGCAGCCCCACAACAGCACCCCCTCACTTTTTAATGCAGTGATAACCCAGTGAAGGCTCAGAGCCCCCACCCTCCAAGGCTGGTGTGTCTCCCCACACCAGGCTCCTCTCCTTTCTTGGAGAATGAATAAAAACTTTACTTTCCACATTTTCTCCTCTTTGTGAATTCCTTCACAGCCCGAGTCCGCTCAGCTCCCAGGAAGACCTCAGAAGGGTTCTCGGAATTCCTTTGAGTGCCCAGTGGTTGAAGAGGGCTGCACACAGAGAACCGTTTGGAAGGCAGTGGTTTTCTTTGATAAGAAACACGGTGCCCAGCACAGTGTAAAAGCTGAAAATAGAGTGTCTGTTTAGGGATTTACTGATCTTCAGCCCCCGATGGTGCCTGAAGATATCTGGGTGACACTCTTGCTGCACCGAATACTTCTGGCCTGTGCCTATGAGCGCCCTCCGTGCTGAGGGCTGAGCCGGGACTGCCCTCCTCCCCGCCCCCACCCCCCAGAGAACTTGGGTATCCACAGCCCTCTCGCAGCCTCTAAACACCGGATGCACTGTGTGCGTGTTTTTTGTCTTCTCTTCTCACTAGAATGCACGCTTTAGGAGGACAGGCGGCATGTTCGCCTGTTTTGCTCACTGCTCTACTCGTGGCGCCTTGAACAACGCCTGTCATGTAGGAAGCACTGGATAGATGTTTGTTGGGTGACTGAACGATCTCTGAGCAATGCTGTTCTCATGTTTATCGGATCGCTTGTTTTGTTTTGTGCCTACCTTTGGAGTAGGGTGATGGGTGGAGATAGAATAGATCTTACGTTCAGGTGTGCAGGTGAAGGGGTTGCTTCCTTACTGTTTTCCCCTCTGTGTTTGCCACTTGCTTGACCATGGTGCTTGGCTGTTAGCTGCCTCTCTGTAAGAGGACTGGACAGCTCCACCTGTTGCCGCAGGCTTCGGGGAGTCACATGGGCAAAGCCCGCCCCCACCCCCACCCCCAACTCCGTTATCAAGGTGAGCAGCACAGCTGCTTTGCAACAGGAATGGGAGCCCACAGGGAAAAGGAGAGCCATGCCGCTCCCCAGCAGGGCTGAGACCGGCGGTGTGGTGGGCACTGGTGTCTTGCTCTTTGCCCTTGCTCAGAAGAACAGTGTGCTCCACATCTGGGCTGCTCCCTTAGCCTGGACCCCAGACTTAAGCCTCCAGACCACTCACTGCCAACATGGAATGATGAGAAACAGATGCATATTGTTGTAGCCACAGAGATGTGGGGGCTGTTTGTAGAGCAAAGCTAATGCACCAATTATTAACTACCTGAGGGAGTAAGACTTAAGGGGAGATGCAAAAGCTTGGGAAAGCTGTCTACAAAAGTTCACGAGAGCAGAAATAAAGATTACATCTCAGATGACAATTTAAATAAATGGGAAAATGACCCCATTCACAAAAACTATGCCCAGCTCCCAGGAACATATCTTTCATAGAATTCTACAAGCTGATGCTTTATTAAAATACTTTAAGAATGCTAGAAAGTCAAACCTTGAAATGAACTGAAGAAGGTTACAATGTTAGGATGTTTCATCTTTGCCAGAAGGATGACTTCTTTCCTGGAAGCTTCTTTTTCTCGGGTGGGCATCTAAATTATATTAAGAGACAGAATAGTCTGTGAAGATGTGAATAGTCTCACTTTCAACCACGTGCTCCCTGCTCACTCCGACCTGAGGTTCTCCCGGATTTCACTGGCTCTGAACGGCACTTCTGCAACCGACCTCGCAACCTCCGAAAACAAAATTTCTAGAATTAGCAAAGTGTCCTAGACGTAATCAGTGGTTTGCCATTGGAAATCATCAACAACAACAACAACAAAATATTCCTTGTGAAGTTTTGCTGCCTTGAACGTTCAGTTGGACAAGAAAAAGCTGAAGGAGTTCATCACCACCAAGCCAGTATTACAATAAATGCTAAAGGATCTTCTTTAAGAACCAGAAACTGTGATTAAAAAAAAAAATCACAAAGAAAAAAATAACCACGGACAAAGGCAAACACACAATAAAAGCAGTGGATCAGCCCACGCTAACACTACTACAAAGGTTAAAAGACAGAAGCAGGAAGACCAGGTATAATTAGAAGAGTAAATTAAGGGATACACACAAACACACACAAAAGAGGCAAAAAATGACAAAAATATAAATGGGGAAGGGGCGAGTAAAAAATGCAATTAAACAAATGAGGATATACTTTGAAGAATTTTCTTTAACTGTTGAACTTTGTCATCGGTGGAGTTGCATTTGCCCAGCACAAATACATTAACAAGTGTAATCACTAAGTAAAGTCGTTTGGAGTGTGATGTGCAGCGCACCTGCATGTGCATGAGGCAGGTGGGCACAAGATCACTTCACCGTGGGGGCTGTTGGAAGCCTGGTGGGAGCCTGGGAGGCTGCACCTGACACCGTGTGTCAGTGGCTGTGCTAAATTTATGGTGCCTGACGCAAGAATGTAGTTGGTCTGGTCAAAGCGACCTGGGTTTGAATGTCTAGACCATGTCTCTCGTGTTGTAATGTGCTATTTGTACTGTTGATGGTGGTGTTCTTGGGCTGTGGGGGTTATTGTCGATGCGTGATTTTACTTCATAGAATCAGCTACTGTGGCATCTCGATTTTTTATAAGTGATATCTAGCTAATTTTAACAGCTCTTACTTGACAACCTATTAAATGTTCTGCATGGGGAAAAAGTGGCTTTACACTTCTTAAGGATGCACTAGATCAACGGCAGAGCTGAAAGTAGCTATCCATTGAATCATTTATGCAGTAAGAGCTGGTCAGACGCCTGCTGATGCAAAGCGGTATTGGGTGCTGTGTGGAAGACCACGTCACACCAACACGGGTTCTGCCTGCACAGGACACACAATTTAAGAAGGGGGAGCGAACACAGGATGAACAGCCAAAGCCCACCAAAGCAGAAAGCAATCAGTACCACAGCAGCAGTGCCGATAAAAAGCCCTGGCATTTGAGGAGACAGAGAGATCAGTGTTTAAAGCTCAGGCTTGACCAAGTGGGATCTTGGTGGCTGGAGACGGGCAGGCCATCTCCCACCTTCTCAGAAGGAGGAGCCCTGCAGAGGAGCACAGCAGCTGGGGTCCAAAGGGTTGGTGCGTGAATGACACAGAAGGGGACGTGAAGAGAAGGTTAGGAATGGAATTTGGAACAAGTCCGAGTGGGGGTCAAAACTAATCTGGGGGAGGGGGTAAGGGTGGAAAGAAGGGGAAGGGACTAATCAAAGAACAGGTATGAATGGCCCACGGAGGTGGACAATGAGGTGGGGATGCACCGCAGGAGGGGAGGGTACGCTGGGCAGAGGAGGGCAAAGGGGGAAAAGTTGGGACAACGGTCATAGAATAACAAGAAAAAAGAAAAGAAAGAGACGAAGCAAAAGCAGCAGAGACAAGCACGAATCTTCCTGGCACGAGGGAAAGGACCTGGAGCAGATTCACGTGCCTGACTCTGGGCTGTACCCGTAACCAGCGGTGTGGCCTTTACCAGGCTGCTTCCCCTCCCTCACATTGTGGTCTCTGGTCGTAAACCGAAGTTGGACTCCCCAACTTAAAAAAACGAATCTGAAGAGTGACACAAGGTAAAAGTCCCAGGCAAAAAGCTACTAATCATCCCACATTCCACCTCGGTAAAAACAGTACGTCTTTGTTTCTTTTGGGGTGTGTGGGTATTTCCTAACTGTCTACACATTTCTGGATGTTTCTTTGGAGTAAACTCTCAAAAGTAGAACCACTGGATCCTAGGATATATGTGTGTGTGTGTGTGTGTGTGTGTGTGTTTTCATTTTCTTTTTCAAAATGAAGATCACTGTTTATGCTTATACAAATGATACAACTCATCATTTCAAAAACATAATATATGATGTATGCTCCCTATTGAATTTCTGACAGTGCAGAGTGAGAGGTGAATGCCCACCACCCAGCAATTACTGCTGCTAATGTTGTGTGTGTGCATATTCACAGTACACCCCCCCACACACCCACACAACTTGGGGGGGCCTGATTTTTTTCATCTCTACAACATAGTGTGGAGCCCACTCCTTGTCAGTAACTCAGACAGGGAATGGTTCCTTCCAAGGCTTTGATACATCTTTATCCAGATGTACCAATTCCCCTCCAGATGGTACCAATTTACCTTCCCACCTGCTTCCCCTAGTTTCATATTCTTTTTAGTCCCCAAAACTGTATAAACAAAAAGTGATATTGATTCATTTACTGGCATTAATTAGTTTACTAATGAGTTTGAAGTTTTTATATAATGACGTCTTCAATGAAGGGTTTTCTTTTATTTATAAAAAGCTAGCACCCTTTGGTCAATACCTGCAAATATTTTTGACATTTTGTGAATTTTCTTTCAATTTACTCATGGCGGGTTTTTTTGTTTCGCTGGTTTTTTTGTTTGTTTTTTTTTGTCACACAGAAGTTTCATATCTTTATGTGGTCAGACTGAGCTCTCTTTCCCTGTATCACTTCTGTCCCAATGACGGGTTGGGGACACAGCTGCAGCATTACCAAAACTGCCACACAAAAGCTGGAGCCTTGAGAAAGCTGCCGAAGCAATCCAAGTGAGCCAGGGCATGAGCCAAGGGAAGGAAGCGGAGTCAAGGAAGAGACAGGGTCAACAGTATTTAGCGAGAAATTTCACAGATGACCCCCAGGTTCTGAGCCCGGATAGCACGAGGACATTGCTGTCATTAGCCGAGTGCAGCACACAGCAGGTGAAGCGGGCCAGCTCAGAAGGGTGAGGAGTTTCTGCTTTGTCTGGGGTATGACTGTGGCCCCTTCCAAGACAGTCCTCAGTGAGCCTCACCCTGAACTCTTGATGCACAGAAAGCGCAAGATAATAAATGTCTATGGTTGAAGCCACCAGGTCTGAGGCAGTGTGTTAACCGGAACAGATCACTGAGGGAGACATTCCTTGGTATCCGGCTGGCAGATGAAACGCAGGGCTAGGGCGCTGGAGGGTAACAGGGCTGGGGAGAGAGTTTTCAGAGGGTTCTGCTTCGTGGTAAACTGAGGGGCGGGGGTTACACAAAGTGCAGAGAGGACAGCGGGCGAAGGACACATGGAGGTGAGGAGACAGGTCTGAGGAAGTGCTGTCACACAAACCAAACAGAGTGAGCGGAGTACTGTCACAGCAGGAAGCACTGACATGACACCAGAATCAGAGGACATGAGGAGGAGAAGCCACAGACCCTTGAAAAGGGACCTGCCCTGGGAAATACAGCATTCTCTTGGGAGCTGATCATCTAGGCTTTGGGCTTTAACGTCAGTCTGGGTGGTCCTCACCCCTCCTGCTCCTCCCCCCTCCCCCTTCTTTGCAATTTAAAAAATGGTGAGAAGATAAATATAACAAAATGCATAACATTTTAACCGTTTTTAGGTGGACAATTCAGTGGCATTAAGTACTCCATTTTGCACACATTATGGATACATTTTTTCCTGCTATTCTCACGTATAAATCCTCTAGAAGGCAACCAACAGGACTTGCCTTAAAATGAATTCTCGCACACAATGGACATTGTTGTCTCCATGTATTTTGAGACGAATACATCACTAGAGAGGGTGACACAAACATGGACCAAGGGGAATTTAGCAAAACTGATTCCTTTTTAATTAAATGTATTTAATTATTCTACAAAGTCATTAGACTAGTAAGAATACATGATTTTCCTTCATTTAGTCAATGCATTCAATAAGTATTTTTGAGTACCTGTTAGGTGCCAGGTGCTCTGAGTGTCACAGGTACAAGTTTCCTGTGCCCGATGCTACAAAAAACAAAAAAGGCCAATATTCAAAAATGTCATAGTTTGGAGTAAGAAAAAGTTTATTGATTGAGAAGGCCTGGCTTGAGAAGATGGGGTTGCCTATGGATTCTACAAATCCATCTTAAGAGAGCCTAGCATTCAAGCTTCTTTTATGTCAAGGCAAGAGAGGAGGGGCAAGGTGAGAGGTGGGTGAGGGCCCTCAGCACCTTCTGACAAGGGGCTGTTTTTGCAAGAACTCAAGCCTCCAGCAGGATTCGTCCAGTTAGTGTCTACAGAAGGAGCTGTTAGCCTGCAGGCCATGGGAGAAATGCCAGCTAGAATTAGGACAGTTAGAGAGGGCTAGCGTTTCACTCTGCTGCGGGCATGTTGAGGGAGACAGACAAACAAGTGAAGAAGTAAGTGAGCAAAGTAATTCCAAGTAATTATACATGTTGTTTTAAAATGAACCAGCAAACATTCATTTCCCCAGTCACATTAACCATAGCTACATGTGGTTGACTCTTGAACAAAAGGAGGGAAAGAAGGAAAGAAGGAAGGAAGGAAGGAAGGAAGGAAGGAAGGAAGGAAGGAAGGGAGGGAGGAAGGAAGGAAGGAAGGAACTAAACCACCAACTTATAGCATACACGAGAACATACTCAAAATGGACAAGGGACTTAAATGTAAGCTGCAAACCCGTAAAAATCATAGAAGAAAACATAGGCAGTAAAATCTCCGCCATTTCTCATCGCAATATTTTTGCCAATATATCTCCTAGAGCAAGGAAACCAAAGGAAAAATAAACAAGTGGGACCACATCAAACTAAAAAGCTTCTGCACAGCAAAAGAAACCATCAACAAAATGAAAATGGAAGCCACTGTATGGGAGAACGTATTTGCCAAACATGCATCTGATAAGGGATTAGTTTCCAAAATATATAAAGAACTTAAATAACTCAGCACCAGGAAGACAAATAATCCAATTAAAAAATGGGCAAAGAACCTGAATAGACACTTCTCCAAAGAGGACATACAGATGGCCCATAGACATGAAAAAATGCTCCATGTCACTAATCATCAGAGAGATGCAAATTAAAGCCACAAGGAGATATCATCTCACATCTGTCAGAATGGCCATCATCAATAACTCAACACACAGTAGGTGCTGGCGCGGATGTGGAAAAAGGGGAACCCTGTGTTGGTGGGAATGCAGACTGGTGCAGCCACTGTGGAAAGCAGTGTGGAGACACCTTGAAAAATTAAAAATGGAACTGCCTTATGACCCAGCCATCCCATTTCTGTGAATTCATCCTAAGAATCCCAAAACACCAATTTGAAAGAATATATGCACCCTTATGTTCACTGCAGTATTTACAATAGCCAAGATCTGGAAACATTCTGAGTGCCCATCAGTAGATGAGTGGGTAAAAAAGCCATGGTCCATTTACACAATGGAATACTACTACTCAGCCATACAAAAGGAGGAAATCTTACCTTTTGCGACAGCATGGATGGATCTGGAGAACATTATGCTAAAGGAAATAAGCCAGTTGGTGAAAGACAAATACCGTATGATCTCACTCATATGTGGAATCTAATGAACAAAATAAACTGATGAACAAAATAGAACAGAGGCATAAACACATGGAACAGACTGACAGCTGTCAGCGGGGAGGTGGGAGAGGGGGACCGGATAAAAGAAGGTGAAGGAGTGAGCCAAAGAACATATGATAACCCAAGGGTCGGAGGAGGGCACAGAAATGGGCAAAGGGGGGATGGGGATATCTGTGGCAGTGTAAACAATAAAAATAAAGCAATTGTAATAATAAAAGAGATAAGACAGAGGATGTGCACCACCGTAGGGAGAAACAGAAAAGTCAGCTACAAACGACAGCGTATCTCATAAGGAGCTTCATAGGAGCCAGGTGATACAAATTCTTTTTATTTTATTCTTTATTCTTTTATTTTCCTAAAATAAGAGCATCGGTTGCCTGTTGGATAATGGATTTAGGAGGTTGAGTGAACAAGAGTCAACTCATTCATTCTTTTAAAAACAAAACCACAAAAATGTGGGAGGTGGGGGGTGGGTAGGACAGGGGAGAGTAATGGAGGAAAAACAGAGACAACTGTAATGGAACAACGATAAAAAAATTAAAACAAAAAAAACAACAAAACATGTGTCTCCTTTTCATACTGGATTAAAAGCCAGCTGAATATGCCACTGAGTGTGGACAGGAATTTGCACCCCTTAACTGTACCTTTGCACAGTTGATCTCTTTTATAACACAGTGCTTGCTGTCCAATCTCCCTTTAGCCAGGTACGCTTTCCCAAAGGCACCTTCCCCGACGACTTTAATCACGTCGTATTTCTCCATGGTCTCCAACGCACGCGGGTTCCTGACATTTAGAGAAATGAAATGTTTTTGCACACTTTTCACAAACATTAACAAAGTCAGAAAATTGACCACTCAAATGTAAAAAGACCCATTTTGCCAAAACTTTCCTTCCAACCTCACCCAGCGCACAGTCAAATAACTCTCCTGGTGGCCACAGGAAACACGGAGCTTCTCGGTGGGCTGGAGATCAGACTTGGGTGGCAGCTCAGCTTTGGGACACGGTGATGTTGTGATCTTGGGCACCGCCACCTCCATAAAGCTGGAATGTCCTTCTGCCAGTGTGGTTTTACAGACCAACCTTTCTCAGTGGTGAAGTACTGCCCCCTAGGGGACATTTGGTAATTTTGCAGGGTTTTTCCCCCCTCTTCGCAGAGATGGAGAAACATTGCAGCATTTAGAAGCGGTTGGGGGCGTGGGATACTAAGATTCCGCGATGCCCGGGGGATGGTCCGCATAATAAAGGATACCCAGGGGCTTACAACGTTAGAAAGTCTCCCACACATTCATGTCCGTGGAAAAATCCATTTATCTGCGGCTAGAGCCCGACTCTATTTTACATCTAAATACAAGGCGTTTTTTTTACACAGCTTTAATTAAGAATTTTAGAGGGATGCAACTACACGTAAATCAAGGCTTGATTACACTTAATTAAATTTTTTTTTTTTTTACTTACTGATTTTAAGGAGAGAGAAATGGTTTAGTTCCATCTATTTATGCATTCCTTGGCTGATTTCCTGTGTGTGCCCTGACCAGGAGTGGGACCCGGAATCGTAGCGTACTGGGAGGCTCAAGCCACCCAGCCAGGGCTTTGCACTTTGTTTTGTTGGGAACTTGATCGAGAGCTGTGTATCGTTTTGGGGGAAATCCCGCCTCCACTGGCCGCCCCTAGTCGCTGAGACCATCACCCGGCTACATCAGTGGTACTTGCTGCCGCACCAAACATTGCAGATGGAAATGCGACTTCATTATAAATTGTTTCCTTAAATTTCCCCCTTATACTACGGTTCAGGTACAACGCTGACTTTTATAAATTGACCGAGCAGGCAGGTTATGTTTTTGAGTAATTTGTGTCACAGCAGGAAGGAGGGACGATTGGCGTGGGGAGGAGGGTCTGGGCACCAGCTACACACCCCACGAGGCTGCCGACACCTGAGTTTTGAGGGAGGACAGGTAGGGAATCGAAACTCAAGGGCAGCGGCTCTGGAACTGGTGGACTCCACCCTCCCGCCCAGGTGGCACCAGGGGGTGAAAGCCCCAGGTTTGGGGAAAATCTTTTTCCTTTAGGAACACTCTGGAAGGTGTCAGAGCTCGCGCTGAAGCCTAGGAATTGAGCGCAGCGCGTTGCCATGGAGACCGACGCACAGCAGACTGCTCCTCTGCTGGATGTGGGCTCCGTCCCTGTCTCTGGGATTCCCAGGGCCCCGGGGGCAGCTCGGGTAGGGACAGGTGTGGCCCACCCGCTGCATACCTGCTCCGCGGGCTCCACAGGGCGACGGCACGACCCGGTGGACCAGGGTTCCTGGGGCGCCTGGTCTCCAGACAGCCAGGCGGAGCTGCGCAAGGGAACGTGGGCGGGGCACAGGACCCGAGCTTGGGAGGGCCGGTCCACACTGTCCACCCAGAAGAGGGGTGGGAGGCCAGGAAGTTTGGAGACCCAGCTGTGTCACTTCCCGTTGCTGTAGATCGGATCTCCTTTGCCAACGCTCAGCAAGCACACCTCTCCTGGCCCAGAGGCTTCGCACAGACTCTCCACTGTTTGCGACAACCCAGCCCTGAGGTGGCAGACTCCCAGTTTCACACATGAGCTGAACGGAGACAGGAAGTTTCTTGGGCAAGGACTCAAAGACTGGCTGTCGTGAGACAGAGACTTGGAATGGAGCCCTGCTCTTCAGGCCTCGGCTGGAGGGCTCTTGTGGGGTCCTCTTACAAAACTGGCCGCTGCCCAGTGGCCGGCGAGCCGCTCCCCTCCCCCCGTTCCTCACTGCAGACTGCACATCAAGCTGCTAAAACGTTTCAGTACGTTTAGTAGTTGAAAAGGATGTCATTTCCAGCAATTATAAACACACAAGTAAAACACAGCCAATGGAATCTAAATACCATTTTAATTTGAAACTCACCATGATGTATTTTAAAAACAATCGCAGTTCCTTGGCCTGTGACACAGAGAAACAGGGCCAGTTCAGTGTCTTGAGTCTGGGGTTCTTTGTCTACATCTGTCATTTGCAATGTCAGGCTTTGGTAACTTAAACACAGATTTCTACCAGACAAGTGACAGCGCTGATGACCGATCAGTGGTCCTGATTATGGAGTCAATGGAGGACCCCACAGCAAACTGCCTGCTGGCCACGACCACTCCGCAGCACGTCCCTTTGTCCCTGCAGACACAATGCAGCCGCAGCCCCAACCACCACACACGGGGCAGATTTGCTACCCGCTCAGGCATACGCTCCACTACACCTCAGCCAGTCTGTGGAAACCACTCTGAGGATGAGCCTCCTTCGCTAGAGGAATTAGGACTCAATTTTGACCACATCTGGCAAAAAAACACTAATGGGGTTACATGCATGGAAAGTAGCAGATGGCAGGACCCAGGGCTTTTTGCCTTGACTTTGGAACCACGTTGTTACTGGCTGGCCCAATCCGGCTTGGCTGTGTATATGGCATCAGTGCAACTGGACGCCCAGGAATGTTTAATCAACCTTCACGGGTGCAGCAGGTGTTCCATCCGCTCGTGGGGCAGGAGTCTTTAGATAGTGTCTTCTTCCACTTTGCGGTGGTGTTTTTCTTTGCACGGAATGGCAGGAATCATTCTCACTGCTGGAATCTTTGGATGGCGCAGTTTTCCTGCTTCCAAATTTCCATTTCTGGCCCTGGCCAGGGAGCTCGGTTGGTTAGAGCATCCTGGCATGCCAAATTTGCATATCCTTATGCTTTGTTATATGGAGTCTTTGTCCTAATTTCCGTTTTTTTGAACTGAAATGATCTGGGATGTGCACATCACTGGGTCAAACACACAAAAAGGACTCCGAGCTCCGACATCGGACCAGCAAACTGCTACAGTGCAGCCCTCACGCAGGTCTGACACTTGACTCGGGCAACAAAGGAAGTAAAGATGTACCTTTTGTTCATTTTTACAGAGCTTTTGAACGCTACACTGGATTTACCTGCAGTCTGGCGAGCTTTAAGGGTTCATGCTTATCCCGATAAGAAGTGTTGTTTCTTTCTTTCCTGTTCCTGAAGCCTTTGGAAAACCACCTCTTTCCTTGTAAATTACATTATGATGTTTTTGACAGATTTTCTATCAACTGTGGGGAACTAACCACAGAGCTGATGATCTTTCTTAAAGAAGACACAAGACTTAACTGCAGAAATACTTTTTCAAGGAATTAGGAAAGAAAAGTCACCTGTATTCTCAAATCAGATTGACTGCAAGCAAACACGTGATCCCAAAGGAGAGTTTATCAGTCTGCATTTCAAACACCTGACATTCCTTTCAACCACCTCGTGGAATTTTTGCTAAAATTCAGTGATATGGAAGTTCACAGTTTACCTTATTATAGACTTTTTTAAGCCTTGTAATACCAATCAGGAACAGTTTTAAATATTCACAGTCCTTCCCACACCCCTTTTACTCTGTTTCCAAGGAAATCTACATTCCGTGAGCTAATGTTATCCAGACATGAATTCCTCACTTCAAACATACACTCAGTGGGACTAAGGCACGTGCATCTCCTTGGGCGTTAGGCATCAGACGGCCCCGGCCAGCCCGCTCGCTGCTTCAGTTCTGACACCCAGTCGAAGTCTCCTTCCTCCTCAAAGTCCCTGCGCAAAAACAATACGGACAGTGAGCCTCCAAACTGGGGGCACGGTGGGCATTTGTGGTGGGTTCAAAGCAGGGCACCACCATAACAGTATTTACATTTTTGAAAAATGAGTTCCACAAAGCAATTGGCCAGCGGAAACAGTTATTTCTTCCCAAAGTCACTTCTTTCACTGCTTCTATACTGTTTTCAATATAAAAATCTAATATATTAAAAAATAGTAAGTCCACGCTGAACAAGTATAAATATAGGGCTCAGGCAGGAATTCAGTAATTACTGTTCCACGTTACCCATCCCCGACAAAAGATCAGGATATGAATATTCATTTATGATGTAAAATAATATAACCAGTTCCTCTTAAACCTGAAATTATTAAGGCATAATTTAAATCACACACACACACAACTAAAGGTGTATCACAACGTACGTGTCTTCCTCATCCAGTCCAGGCTCAAGTCTCTCTGGATCCAAAATGACAGAATCGCCCCCTCCGTCAACACTGTCTGATGCTTCTGTTTCTTCAGACAGGGGACCTTTCAAGAACCCTTCTGAACCTTCAGAGGTACAGTGACAGAAATCATGGTAATTTAAACCATATTTACTTATTTCCCGCATGTTGGACTAAACTCCTCCAAAAGCTTGCTGGCTGCCTGAGGACGCCCCACGCTCTCTGTCTCCTGCAGGGTCTCCCGCATTCCCCAGCAGGGCTTCTGGCACAAAGTGGGCCCAGGAGGCATCGCTATGTGTATTACATTTAAACATACTACTTTCTTCAAGAGGAAGAATTCAGCATACGATCAAAACCCTCAAATGTCAGAACTTATATTAAAGCATGAACAGTTTTATCTTTGGATACTCAGATGACAGGGTCTTACTGTGATGAAGTCCGAGCTGTAAAGTCACCAGTGTATTTGCATAGAAAAAGTGAGCTACTCTGCAAAGAGAGTAGTCACACGCTTATTAAAGTACGGCAACACAGGAGCAAAAAGAAGTCATATAGCTCTACAGGAAATTCTAATTATAGCTCAAGACTAGCTAGCAAAAATTCAAGAAAACCTAAAAATACAACCCTACGAGTTACATTGAAAATCAAAGGGCTCCTGAGAGGTGGGAATGGGGAGTTAGTGTTTGGTGGGTGGGGTTTCACTTGGGAAGATGGGAAAAGTTCTGGAGAAGGATGGCAGTGATGGATGGCCACACAGCACTGTGAATGTTGTCCCTGAACTGCACGCTTAAAAATGGTCAAAATGAACACTTTATGTCATGTCGACTTTACCGCAATTTTTTAAAAAAAAATCCAAAGGGTGTCCAGGGTTACGTAACAGACACGAAGCACCTGCGTGATATATGGTGTATGTTTGAAAGGCCAAGCTGAGGTCGGCATTCTGGAGGAGGTTCAGCAACGTTTCGGGGGTCTCTCTGAGCCACTGCTTACGGGTGTTATTTCCACTGTACTTTATGACAGAGCCACCTAGTTGGGAAAAGATAAAAATTAGGGACAAATAATACAGATTTTCAGAACATGCCTTCCCGATCATCTTTCAAGCAAAATCAATCCCATTGTACTCTCTACTACAGTCCACTTCGCTCACCTGTGTGACACCAAACACCCTTCACAGAGTGACACAAAAAAACCACAACGCCAGCCCACTGAACGACGACTAGAAAATGACCCGCCGGGACAGTGCTCGGTCGGACTCCTAACCTCTGTCGTCCTCTGCGGTGAGACTGGAGGTGAGAACGGATGCAGTCCCCAGAGCGGCGAGCGCCGCTGTGGGCAGGTGTCTGTCCCACTGCCGCCTGAGCGGACTTGCGGGGCTGGCTTTCCTGGGATGGGCTGGTCCACGCTCCAGCTCTACAATGTGAAAGAGGGCGGCTGAGCGTGTTCTTTCGCTTATTCACCTTTATCCACACGCGAAATGGCGCTTTTCTCTCTCAAACGCGGACCTAACGACAATGTTCTTCAGGTCTTCGTAGTCAGGGAAATGAAAAAAAAATCCAGGTGAAAAGGCGAAACAAATCGTCGAGGTGAGTTTGTAGGAGTGATATGGTATCTTTGCGTTTTACTCAATGGGGATAACTGGAGCCCTGAGAGACTCGGATATGCACTGCACGCCACGCTCCTTACGGTGAAGCGCCCGACAAACACCAGTTTTTCTAAAGGCTCTTGTTAATCGACAATCTTCTCTCTTTTTTTACAGGTAAATAAGACATTCCTGAGATAAAGTGCTGGACAAGCAAGCAAAAATCTGCACGTCCACTTGCTCGTTCCCTCTCTATTTCCCGATCCCTCACTTACACAACGATCAGAATCTGAGTAACTTACCTTCCTCTTCTCCGTTTACTCTCCTCGATGCGCTTGCCCATGAATTTTTATTAACGCTTTCTAAGTTAGTGTGGCCACACATTCTACCTTGTTCTTCCCCTTGCTTTAAGAGAGATTAAAAATATGGATTAAATGATGCTTGAATTGCTACAAAAAGGTAAACAACTATACAAAGTTGGCTCTTTTCATTTTAAATAAAGATTAATAAATTAAAAACATTAATAACTATAGATCCCTATGTATAACTGTATATTACAAGCCATATACAGCCCCGGTGGTGTGGCTCAGTGGATTGAGCGCTGGACTGTGAACAAAAGGGTTGCTGGTCTGATTCCCAGTCAGGGCACATGCCTGGGTTACAGGCCACGTCCCCAGTGGGGGACATGCGAGAGGTAACCACACACTGATGTTTCTCTCCCTCCTTTCCCCTCTCTCTAAAAATAAATAAATAAAAATCTTAAAAAAAATAAATAAAAGCCATATATACATTATGCATATATAGATTAAAATCATACTTATTCATATACAAGGCCTGTCCAGAAGGTATCCAGCCATGTAATATGAAAAATAGAGACATTTATTGAAGAAGACATATAAGAAAGATTGTACACAGGACAATGGCGCCTCAGTCCCCTTCCAAGCAGGCACCTTGGGACCTCACACAGTTCTCCCAATCACCATTAGCTGCCCTGTTGTATTTTCCTGAATCTCACCAACAGTCTAAAATCTCTTCCCTTTCAAAGGTGATTTTATTTTTGGGAAAAGCAAGAAGTCACCAGCCACCAAATCTGGGCTATAGGGGGACTGAGTCACCAGGGTGATTTGATGTTTTGCCAAAAAACTCCGCACGAGACGTGATGCGTGAGCGAGCACGTTGTCATGATGAACCAGTCAATCACCAGCTGCCCACAGCTGCAGCCTTCTGAATCTTCTGAATAGTTTCCTTGGAGGAATGTTCAAGCTTAACACAAAATCTGATGCAGATTCACTGCTCTACTCACTCAGTCATTTTGAATGTGACAGCCACACAGTACACATGCTCAGTCAACAGCATCTACCGCCCCCACTGACTAGTACAGTGAAGTTGTCATTGCTCACACATGCACATTCCAGTCCATTCTCCTTGGCTGCCAGGTCACACTGATGTCACGCAAACCGGTCTCATTACATAAACAATGGCTGGACTTTTTCTGGACAGACCTCGTATGTATATTAATAGTCAGACATTGCTAGCTGTTAAAATCAATCATTGCAATTATGAAGAGGATATATAAAAATGACAAGTATTTGAGAGGTCTTTGTAGAGGAAATAAGTAACAAAAAATTTCAATATGGTTTGCTATATTGGGTCTTTTCATGCTGGAAACATCCAAATGAGGTATTTTTATAAAGTTGCTATGTTCCCACTTAATTCAAGATTTTTCTGAACTAAGTTCTTGATTTCATGAGGTATAGCAATACCCTACCAAGTCTTTAAACTGTGAGTGTTCTGAGTGGAACACATAGCCAGGGCCCGGCCGGCCTCCCGCACAGAGGCCCTCCCCAGTTTGTTGAAGGAGTCAGTTAAAGCAGGAGGCTACAGGATGCGTGTTGTTTTCTTATTTCTACCCAGTGACCCTCAAACTCCTCCCCCCACACATCTAGGGGGCGTGACTTCAGAGGCCCCTCCCACAGACAAAGATGTCAAAACCTTGGAGAGGTGGTTGTGACGAGCAGTTTTTAAAAGCTGCCGGGGTGGCGTGGAGGGAAGAGTTCCCATCTTCCATCCTCACTGAGTCACTGCCCAACAGAAAGCAGCGTCTGACACCACTCTGGGCCCAGCGCCGCTCAGCTCTGCCCACACACCCTCCGCACCTTTCGGGCCTGCCCAGGGCTCCCTTCCTCCCTCGATTCTCCTGTTACCTGACGTACCTGATGGCTCTTTCTCCATTCTGTTCACATGGTGTGCCCTTCCCATTCTGTGAAACACACTGACTGACACCTACTCTAGGTGGCAGGGAAATCTCAGCGGTGGCTGCCTGGGGTGAGAGCCAGGGTAATCCACAAAGGGGCACAAGAAAACTTTTCAGGAGCATGGGATTTCTTCCCCTTGATTGTGGTGGTTGTTATGTGTCTGTATAAAATGACCAAAATTCATCAAACTGGATGCCAAAAAAATGAGTACATTTTATTGCATGTAAATTATGCCTCAGTAAAGCTGGAAAAAAATAGATATGACCATGAGGGGGGAAAAAAGGTACAGAGGCGGGACATATTCCATTTATAGTATCATAATGGTGGGGTGTTGTTACTCCTTACAACTAAGGTTCATTCAGAAAGAATTACAAGTTTAATTACCAGCACACTCCGTAAATAGAGTAATGTGTTGTTAGTACACCTTTTGCTTTTTGAGTTAAAGAGTGATTAAAATGCTAAAGAAAGACAAAAATCATCAGTAGGACACGATTTCCTGAGAGGGCTGCCCAGGGCCCAACGAGACCAACAGGGCCTTGACTGCCAGCCTGAAAAATGTCCACTTGATTCACGAGACAATGCGGAGGCACTAGAAGTTTCTGAACAGGAAAATGTCAATATCAAAATAGCGATCTAAATAAAAAGAAATTCTGACACATGCTACATAACATGGATGAACCTTGAAATATTAAGCGAGCCAAAAAAAGCCAGACAAAAAAGGACAAGTATTGTATGATTCCACCTACATGAAATATCTAGGACAGGCAAATTATGTCACAGAGACAGACAGCAGAACAGGGGCACCAGAGCCTGGGGTTAGGTGTGTGGGCGGGGCAGGAATGGGAGGGAGTTACTGCTGGATGGGCC
This sequence comes from Macrotus californicus, assembly GCA_007922815.1. NCBI lineage: Eukaryota > Metazoa > Chordata > Mammalia > Chiroptera > Phyllostomidae > Macrotus > Macrotus californicus. The sequence continues at coordinate 19,798 of VMDR010004208.1, forward strand.
CAGAGTTCCTGTTTGGGATGATGAAAAAGTGTGGGAAACGGTGGTGACGGTTGCAGAATTTTGTGAATAGAGTTAATGCCGCTGAATTGTATGCGTAAAAATGGCTACGATGGTCAATTTTACGTTACAGATATTTTACCACAATGAAAAACAAACCAAAAGCCAGGCTGAAACGAGATTTTCATGACTCGAAACTGGACAAAGTTCTCTGATGTCTACACTGAAAGCACTTATCATCGATGATTAAAAATGAAAAAACGAAGAAAATAAAAGGGGACCTAAAGTGGCTCTGGTGGCAGCACAGGACAAGAGCTACCGATTACTTCACAAGCCAAAAGATAACAAGCTACTAAGTGGGAGGGACCAGGTGGCATTTTCCAAATATCCTACAACACCTAATGGTACCAGGTATCCAGGCGGTTTCATAAATTTAACTTTAAAGCACTTACCACTGTGTTTGCTCCTTTTTCCAAAGCGATCCTCGTTCTGCTGGTGTCTGCTCAAAGAGAAAAAAGAGAGGACGCATATAAAAGAGAGGCATATAAAGGACGCAAATCCCAGCTCCTAACTGATTTGCATAAAGCCTGAGAGACAAGAGACGTGTTCAAAATCAAAGAACCAGCCCTGGCTGGCGTGGCTCAGTGGACTGAGTGCAGGCCTGAGAACCAAGGGGTCACCAGTGGGGGCGCGTGAGAGGCCACTGCACTTTGATGTTTCTCTCCCTCTCTCTAAAAATAAGTAAATAAAATCTTTAAAAAGATAAATCAATCAAAGACCCAAGGCATTAGCCTGACTGGTGATGACCAAGCTTTAGCCTCCTGTTAAAGGTACATCTCCCGTTTTCTGCTGTTTTATTCCTAAAGTTAACATCTGAGAGCCAACAACTCTGGTTACTTATGCCAACCCATGTAAGCACTGGGAGGTCAGATACTCTGCATACTCAGAAGGTCATTATCACCTTCAGCCCAAGCTAGGTGTGGTGGCTGCGTTTTGCTGAGTCATCTGTGACAGCAGGTGTCCCTCACAAGGGACCGGCAGCAGGGAGAGAGCACTCTGGCACCCAGTTCCTTTGGGAAGGACAGCTGCTGCCTGATTTCCTCTGGCAGAGGCACTCAGCCTGCGTTTCTCGTTCACTCAGCACTTTAATAACTTGCATTGAGCATCTGTGACGACAGGCACTGAGGACACGACAGTGAGCAAATGAGACGTGGTCCCTGCTCTCCCGCAGCTTTCGCTGTTCTACAGAACCCACAGGAGATGCCACCACGTGTATGGCCCTGACACGGTGGCACCTCTCTGCTGGTGTATTTCTCTCTTTCAGGAACTGTAAAACTACATTTTTCCAGATTACCCTGAAACGTTTCTGGGACTGTTTCCATAGTGGTCACTGCCCTGCATTCTGAAACTAGTCTCCTACTACCCCGGGACGTGAACGAGAGCCAGCAAATGGCACCTAAAGAAAACCTAACACTGAAACAAGCTGCTGAAACCAGGTAACTGGCTACCTGGCAAGTAATGGAAAAAGGGCGCAGTTATAAGACTGAGAGTTTACAGCACTAGGAGGGTTTACATTCTTCCAAAAACGGCACTGAAAATTTAACTAGAAGACAGTGTGGCCGCGAAAGTGACTCCCTCATAGTGCGTGGCACGAAGGTGACGGGCGCCAGACAGCGGGCGTTCTGCGGCACTTCCCTGCAAAGCGACAATGTGTCACGTTTGGAACGGGCTCAGGACTGACTGGGGAGCTATACAAATTTTGGGCAGCCGTCATGTGACCAGTTCCAACTGTTGTAAAAGCTTGTTTTAAAAATCTTGTCTACAAGATGGTTCTTTGGAAACTTGGGGATACGATTTCTGATAAGATTAACGTTATATTTTCATGGCTAGATTCCTAGGCTAGCCCACAGAAGCCCTCTAACTACCTATGCCAAACCAGAGTAAACACAGCACTAATAATAAAGCAGAGAACAATCTCTGCATCACTAAAATCTCCAAACTGAGCTTTCTGATCCCTGGCAAACTGAATATGGAAGATTCAGTACAGAATTATGTCCTAAGTAACAAAAATTTTTTTTTCGATCTGCGGAATACTCCTGAACAACGTCTCTAATCACTTGAAAATTAATGTTTCTTTTTTGTTATGCTATATTTTAAAAAAACACTTAAAAAAAAAAAAGCTTTCCAAAATTCTTACCCTTTTTTCGTGGTGTGCTATGCTTAGATATTTTGGTTTCTTCTAACACCTGCTCACCATATTCTGTGATGATCTAAAAATGTAGAGCAGAGAATTTAAAGATGTGCAATACCCTCTCCTTTAGACACGCCACGACATTTAATTATCAACACTCTTCTCCACAATAATGTTGACCACTGAAAAGTAAAAATGTCATTTAAAATGTGGACTGTAGAATGTGGACACACAGGCCAACAGACACATACGTCTAGGAAAAACTCTGAAAGGATGTGCAAAACTATACCCACGATTACATGTGAGGGAGGGCATTGTGGAAAGGAAAGGAGGAAGGGACGGAAGTTTTAACTTTTTATGTTTTTTATGCACTTCTGCACGTGAGTTTTTACAAGCACGCATCAATGTAATCGTGTTTCAAAGAGAACGAACCGCTTTCCATACACTTGGAGCCTCTTCACAGGCCACCCAGCACGGCGCAAGCCTACCTCTGGGGTGAGGCACTCCGGGACGCGCCGGGCTACCGCGCTGCTGGAGAGGAGCGTGGTGGCGGAAGGGCGGTGCGCAGGGCTCCTTTTAAACATCTGCTTGATGAGATGCTGGAGCTCGTAGGAATAATGGGATGGCAGCGGGCTCACGGACCCCTGACATATTTTGAGGATAAGGCTTTTCCAACTATTGGCCTGAAACTAAAAAGTAAAATTGAACTGTGAGAGCGGACCCAAGGAAGGAGGGTGGAAGTAGGAAAGTCCCAGCTGAACTGAAGTCGCATGAGTTGCTTTAACTTTCTCCATGCTGTCTGCTGGCCAGGCGTTTTTCTTCCTAGAGGTGTCCTGAAGACACTCTTCAAAATCTTCCGTGGTTCAGAAGAAAGTAAAAACTCAAACAGTACGTAGTCAAAACCCTCCCCGTCTAGAGAAAGTCTTACCATTAGTGCCAGCTGTGGGTACTTGATTACTTATCACCAAGGTTTTTGCAGATACACACTTGTAATATATTTAAAGAACCAAACTACTGCGCACACATGACTTTTTAAAAAGTCAGATGACACCCAGAACTTACACAGAGGAGCGAGCACTCACTCGCTTCACTTGTCCCCAGAAAGCCAGCCCCAGGCCCTCTTCTGGGCAAAATGCACTTTAGACTTTTCCAGTTTCACCTGTCACGTCCTCCCAGTCACTTTTGAAATTTGACAACAAATGTCAAATGACATACCAGAATAACACTTTCAAAGTTTTCATTAGCTAATAAATGTATTAGAATTCACATCCGATTCAGCCTGGATGATACCTCTGTGAAAACAGATTGGCATTCTGACTTGAAAGTGTATTGCCCTATTGATAAAATATACAAGTGCGGACCTAAAAGAGGAAAAATCAACAAATGGCAAAGGGAATGTTCAGGTAATGAAAAATAAGATTGAATCTGCTTTCCCTGAGGCTTTTTAACGATTTTACTGGGTTTTCCTACATTTCCTAAAGGCTTGAGAACTCCCTTTGCCTTAAAGCAGAGAACAAACTCCATGCCAGATATTCAGGGCACTCTGCTCCTTAGTACTGATTCTTGCTAGAAAAAAATAAGAAGATGTATGTGAACGCTTTCAAAAATGACAAAATCAGGGAAATAAAGAACATAATCGTAAATAGGATTCTGGAATTTAAAACGTAACTTTATTTGTTACGTTTGAACCACAACCGTGGTTCCCCACATGGGCCGCACGTTGGAATCACCGTTGTAAAAATAGTAATGCCCATATTAATTAAGTCAATTAGTCTGCTGTGGCCCAGGCACCAGCACTTTTAAAGTCTCCCAATGGAAATGGTTCAGATGGTAAATCTTAGATTACATATATTATGCCGAAATAAGAAAAATTAAGAGTAGCAAAAAAAAAAAAGGAAGGGAGGGGAAGAGAAGCTAAATACAGAACTATAAAAAACTAAATCCTAGAAATTTCCTATTAGTTTAAGCTACAAAAGTGACTCAAGGCAAAGATGAGAGCAATGGAAACATAGCAAAGCTACGCATTCATCCTAGGGAAGCAAACACCCTCCTGGGCTCTGCACATGGCGTGATTAGCTGGACATGACAGAAGGCCGCCCTTGCCATTTTGTCCGCCATACTCACCGGATGCTTCAGGGTACAGAGCTCATACAGGATGCAGCCCAAGGACCAGATGTCACTGGAAACGGAGAGGAGTAACATGAGGGTTACGAGTTATCATATGAAAATATTTGTACTTTCCAGTATTAGAAAGTGAAAAATGATCTTTAATAAGAACAGATGTAGCAAGTAATTCCCAGCTATTGAAATAAAATATATGGTAATTTTTGTCTACTACTTAGGCACTTACTAAAGGTGATGCTTGCGATAAACTCCGTCCCCAGCCTCCGCCCCACCTCGTCAGGGTGGCTCGGGTGCCATCTCAGTAGTGTTTGGTGCTGGAGGAACGTGGACCCTGATTACCACAGTTGAAAGGGCTGTAGATGTCATGCAGTGCAGCCTACACCCAGACCTTCAATCACACCTCCTGATGGCCAGCAATCTACCTGGAGCACAGTTTGGTGCCTGTTGGATGGCCCTAAGGGACAGTGTTCTCCCTCACCACAAGCCAAAGCCTATCTTCTGGGAACTCTCTCCACCCTGTTAGCGTTACATTCCGAACAGAGAGAACTAGATGATGTTGCCCACAGCCCAGCTCCCCAAACAGGCAAGACCCCCGTTCTTCACCCCGTACACTCAGTCTCTCCATCGTTCTCACCTCCCAGGGGTCATCCCCCAGACTCTTCACAGATGATACTCTTTTTATTTTAACTAATGATCTTTAGCAACTGTTGCCCCAAATTTTAATTGTTCAAAGTGTGGAACCTGCAGAAAAGTTGTAAGTGCCCACATGCCCCTTCCGAGTTTCCTGTCTCTAACATCTGCGGGTCTGCCTGCTGCTTCCCTCCTCCAGCTGTATCTCAGGCCCTTGAGAAAAAGCTGCAGACATCCGACACGCCACCCCCACATGTGCGCGCATGTGTCTGCCAAGGGCAAGGACGTGCTCCCTCACAAACACAATGCCCTGGTCATACCCAAGAAACCTAACCTGAATTCGAGAATATAATCTAATATTTCTGCAAAACTGAAGTTTTCCCAATGGTCCATTGGTCCCTTCATAGCCAATTTTGTCACCTATTCAGTCAATTTCACTTCTTAAAAAATATATTATTTATTGAATTTACAGAGAGAAGAAAGAAGAGAGGGAAGGGGGAGGAGACAGAGGGAGAGATGAAAAGAAACATTGGTTTGTTGCTCCACTTACTTACTTATACATTCAGTGGTTGCTTCTTGTACGTGCCCTGACTGGGGATCGAACCTACAACCTTGGTGTATCGGGACAATGCTCCAACCAACTGAGCTACCCAGCCAGGACTTCAATCTTACTCTTATGGAACCTATTTAGTATGAATTATCATACTCCTTTCAGAAAGCAACTTGACAGGTGGTAACAAGCGCCTTTAGGTGTTTCTACTTCTAGAAATCCAGGCCAGGAACGTGATACAGAACAATGGCATTTCATACACAAAAGGTACAGTAATCACAGCACTGCTTATGACACCGAAAACTGGCAACAGAAGAGGAATGTGAAGTAAATTTTGGAAGAGCCCTGTAGTAAAATATGATACAATCATTAACAACATTTAGGAAGAGCTTAAATAAGGGATAAAATAAATATGATGTAATGTAAAGTGAAAAAAGGCAAGAATCCAAATTGTATATAGTAAACACAAACTAGGTTTGGGGACGGGGGGAAATGAATGGATGGAAAAAAATGCCAAAAAGTTATTCCTAGCTGTGAAAAAGTAGGTGGCCGCCATTTTTTTCTTGTACATCTCCATATTTTCAATGTCCCCCGCCCGCCCACCCACCCACCCACCCAACGGGCACATTTTACTTATACTCAGAACATTTTTAAGTTTTAAGTGATAAGGTCTTCATACTATATCTTCTTGCAATCAATTAACCTAGCCCTCAAGTGCTGATGACCTGCTCCCGTAAATATTACAGGCACACTCCAGAGGCTCCTAAATGCTTCCGCACGTTGGACTGGATCCCGGAGAATCACTCACGCCTGCTTCCCATCCCAACACTCCGATTCAGCCCTATGGTGGCAGCCTACACCCTGGGATTTTTAAAAGTGGCAAAGTTGAAGAGCCAGTGACATCATGCCCACTGTTCCCAGAAATGAGAAGCCTTTCTTTCACCATTCCCATTTCGCTCCTCTGTACTCCGTTCCAGCAGGTAGGACGCTAGGATTGCATCCAGATTTGACACTGCTCTCAGGTGTTTTTTAAAAACCAAACTTCACGTGCAGGCTGCCATGCCTGTCACCCAACAGTCACCCTCGCACCGAATCAGTACAGCACCCACCTCTTATTGTTGTAAGGCTTGTTCTCCCAAATTTCCGGGGGCACGTAATAAGGCGTTCCCACGTAGGTGCAAGCCAACACCATGGGACTAAAACCACAGAGAGGCAAAGAATGAGTACAGAACACGCCTAACAGTGGGGGATGGGACTACTACCACCAATACAGAAGAGACGTGCACACCTGGAGAGGAGCCGGGCGGATCCAAAGTCCCCCAGTTTCACTTTTCCATTTTGGGTGAGGAAGACATTCTGCATGAAAAAGAGAACAGCTCTGAGGACATCGTCCGTCGTCCCAACCCAAGGCAGAGATCTCCAGAGAAGCGGTCTGACGGCAGTGCAGACTCAGGGCAGAGATGCTGGCACTGCTCAGTGCTGAGTCCCCAAGTGCCACAAAAACACAGGCTAGCCTCTCGCCAGCTGCACATGCCCCAACTGGGGAATTTCGGGTGACTGATCAGAAATCCAACAACCAAGCTGCAGACTGTATGAGCAGACCCTGACCCAATGACTGGGGGCCTGCGTCAGCATCCTAACTCTGGCGGGCAGGCCGGACCTCAGGCATTTTCCATCTGAGGACATAAGGACTTGGTAAGCGGTCACTAAGAGAGCTGGAAACATAACATAACACTGCCAAGACTAAATGACTTTTTCTTACGTAGTAGTACCTTATTTGGCTAGTGTGAATAGTTTAATATTTCTAAAGGAAATAAAAATGTGCCAAAAGGAAATATCAACAGAATAACAGAAAAAAAAAAGACTAAATAAAATAGTTTTGGGGTTGTTTTTTGCTTTCAGTCCCAAAATACATTCCACTGACCTTGGATTTGATGTCTCTGTGCAACACACGCTTCTTGTGAATGTGATTTACTCCAAGGCACATCTGTGTAAAACAATTAAGTATCTGTTTAAAAAAAAAAAAGAGAGAGAGATGCAAATCTGCAAGAATGCAAAAACTGGGTCATGTTAACCCTAAATTCCAAACCCATGACTCCTAAAAATGACATAGTTTAACTAAGATTCAGACTTGCCTGGAGAAAGTCAGAAAAGCTGTGATTCCATGTTTCATTACTTTATCATTTTATGTATGACCCAAATAGCAATTTATTTTAATAAAAAAACTCCCACTACATTGTTTTCATATTCACCCAAATCAAAGCATTTCTTAAGTACACAAAGGTAGCTTACCACTTAGAAAAATGAATTTGATACAATTTTAGAGTGCAATCATTACATCATATTTTCACTTCCTTTTTCAGAATATTCTTCTACTAACATTAAAAGATATAATTATAATTGTCCACAATCCTCTGAGGTATTTTGCTCACAAATCCCCAGAATTTCCAGGCGCTTACAATTCAAAGTCAAACTGATTTTTTTCCTTTTTGCTCTGGAGGCTCATCTAGTTGAAACCTATGCTGACCTCCTTCTATGGAACTCGTATTTTAAACAAAACAACTTGTGAATAAAAAGTATCTATGCCAATACAGTTTTTACACCTTAAACAAACTAAACCCAATTAAAGCTGTTTATTTAGCTTCTTTAGGCAATTTGTTCAAATATTAGCATGTGATTTTCCATGAAAAAGGCAGTAATACTAGACTTCAGGAAATACGCTAAACTTGGAAAGGAAAGAGATTGAGAATAGTTACTCCCAAGAAACTGAAATGTGGGCTTCATTTTTTTTCATGATCTGGAAATTCAAAATAAATTCATCTGCCTCTAAACTTTAAATACAACTGAGCCCTGACTGGTGTGGCTCAGTGGAGTGGGCCTTGTGCCCCAAACCGAAAGGTCGCCAGTTCAATTCCCAGTCAGGGCACATGCCTGGGTTGTGGGCCAGGTCCCAGACTGGGGGCCTGTGAGAGGCAACTGATCGATGTTTCTCTCTTTCCCTCCTTCTCTTTCTCCCTCCCTCCCCTTCTTCCTATAAATAAACAAATAAATAAATAAAATCTTTAAAAAATAAACTTGAAATACCACAAAAAATAAAAAATTTAGTATCTAGTACAAAATATGAGTAATACAATTTTGAAAATCTTCTAAACATGGACGTTTTATTCCTTGACATTTGATAAACTTTTCATCTATTTTACTTCCTAAAAACCTCTCAGGCAGCCACACCCTGACGGCATGGAGCTCGGACACAGAAATGAGGTCTTTCTACCTGGCGTGTCAAGTCCTCAGATGCCAATGCTTTTATTTTTAACTGACACAGATCTCATGAGACAATCTGCTTCGTTCTTGAGGAAAACCGCGTCGGTCAGCCTCTTACCGTATCTTCAGGAAACAGCCTTCCTTTCCGATGTTTAATCTTTTGCATTAGGTCCCCTCCGTCACAATATTCCATCACAATATACAGGTGTCCTTCGGCTGGAACACATGCAAGACTCTTTAGGAAAGTGTGGAGGCCCCAAATCAAGTGCCGACTAGTACAGATTGGGGGGAATTCCTCTTTACCTTCAAATGATTCTTTAAAGGCAACGATATTGGGGTGTTTCATCTTGGCCAACAGAACAGCCTCCTTCCGAGAATTCTGTGTAGCAGAGGAGGACTAGAAGAAGATTTTGAATAAGTGTAAATGGAATGCTTCATCTGAAAGTAGATCCCTTCCCGACAACACAGTAGGGTTTCTACAGTACTCCAACGCCAGACGCAGCCTTGCAGCCCTGAACTTTGACCCAACTGAAGTTTACCAAACTCTGAGAGACAACATGTGGCAAATTTTTCAACTCTGGCTATTTTTCGCATACTTCAGCTGATACAGCCTTATCATTATAGACATAAACTGGTTTTAACATCAGCCTAGGCATACCCTGATTTGGAGGGCTGGTAAACCACTGACCACAGCATATCCTAAAAGAAAAACTAGAGGTTCCATGGTTTAACTGTCTGCATCACTTTGTCCACTGGTCCAGATAAAAAAAAAAGAATATATTTGTGTATTACAATAGCAGAGATGGGCAAAGACTACACATGAAGCAAGTTCCCCAAACTGTTCACCCACTACCGTACTCTGTGAAGACGGAACACTGAATGACTTACCTTACACTTAGGAAACAAGGGTTCTCAGACCAGCAACATCGGCACCAACAGGTAACTTATTAAAAATGCAAATTCACGGGCCCACCCAGACTTCCTCAAGCAGAAACTGGGGGGTGAGGCTCAGCAATCTGGGTTTTAACCAACCATCCAGGTGGGTCTGATGCTTGCTCAGGTTTGAGAACCACTAAACAAGGTCAAGAATGTGGTGGGGGGAAAAATAGCACTTTGGGATTTTATTATATTAAAATGTATTTTTTTTTAAATTGATCAAAACAGTATTAAGCAGCCTCCGTGGCAGGGATTTTTCATATGACAACTATGACACACAGTGACAAATAGTGATAAATCACTACCTTCTTCATCATACATAGAAATGAAACCTATAAACGGAACAGCTGGATTGCTTCTCTGACACCAAACGTTAACATGTTAAGTCTTTGCTGTTCATTGTACTTTTATGTTCCTTTTTCATTAATGTTGCACCTGAGTTGCCCTGGCTGGGTGGCTCAGTTGGTTGGAGCATCATCCCATACAACAAAAGGTTGCAGGTTCGATTCCCAGTCAGGGCACATACCTAGGTTGTGAGCTCAATCCCTGGTCAGGGAGTCTACTCACACAGGAGGCAACCGATCAATCTCTCTCTCTCTCTCTCTCTCTCTCTCTTTCACTCTCTAAGATCAATGAGAACATATTCTTGGGTGAGGATTTAAAAAAGAATACTACACCTGAGTTTTTGGCAAAGACTCCCTACACTCTTAGGCATACCAAATCAGCAGTTATTACAAATTATTCTCTTTGAGATAAACAGCAGTCATCACCTCTGACTACTTTCCTTCCTTTTTGTTAATTACAATATCCTAAGAACCATGTAAAACAGATCAAGGCCCCATAAACCCAGTGAGCGAACCCATTCCATCTTTTGCACCGAGGAGCAATTCCATGTAAATCTCAAGAACTTGCTCTTCTACGAACTGCCCGCACACTTTCAACATGAACTAAATTCTTTAGCAGCGACCTTGGGAAGCCTTATTTCCTTCATGGCAAACGTCCGATGACCGCTTTCCTGCTGAACCAAAAGGGCTCGGCCGAAGGAGCCCTCCCCGATCACACGCAGGACTGTGTAGCCATCCATGCTGGGCGCCCACGTGGCTGGTTCCTCTTCCGGTCGCCACAGGCTCCCCCGAACTAAAACAGAAACATTTGGAATCACATTCATCTTCAAAAGGCAGAATTAGTTCAAAGTGTCTCTCATCAGCATGGCAGGACAATAGCAACTTATTCTTTTATTCATTCAACGGCCTGACACGGAGCGCCTGCACTGGGTTTTATTACCCTGCATGAGTCTGTCATGGTCCCTGACATCACAGGCGCCCCACTGCAGATGGGACCCCAGGTCTCAACAGATGTAGGGTGGGAAGTCTCACAGATAGAGCTATGCTGGCAGCTAGCAGAAATATCCAGGGGAGTTAGGAAAATGGTATTTAAGCTGAAGGCTCAAGATGGCGAGGCAGAGAGCGGGCAAAGTGATGGAGTCAAAGAGAACCACGTATTTAAGAGCAAAAGAGATTGCGTTCGGTTTAAGGAGTTTGGAGAAGACTGGAACAGTCTGGTAAAGCAGACAGGGCCTGTGTGAAGGCCATTGTAAGTCAAGTTCAGGTTGCTAGATTTATCCTTGGGGTAACTAAAGGGTTGTCTCTGGAGGGTTTTAACCAAGACAGCAATACAATCCTACCTGCGTGTTAAAACAATCCCTCACTCTGGCTGCGGAGTGAATGGACTGGACAGGGGAGGAGCAGGGAGGGCCAGAGCGGAGACTCCAACAGAACAGGCAGGGAAACGATGGAACGGAATAGGGTGGGGGCAACGGGGATCAAGAAAATAGGAAGGAAATGTGTACAAAGAATTGGCAAGATTTTTGGTGATAAATTTATGGAGGACAAGGAGGGAGAGGGGGACAAGATAGATTCCTAGGCCCCTGATGTAAACTGAGTTAACAATGGTATCCTTCCCCCAAAGAGAGGGAAGCCACATGGCTGTGTGCAAGGTTTTCGTTTGATTGTTTTGGCAGTGGGCATGTGACAGGGATGGGGAAAGGCATGCGGAGTTGGAGGTGCCTGGGACTAAGAAGAGATAGTAAACGCAGTCTTTAAACTTCAGTCTCCCCTTCTACACATCCAGGGTGAAGCAGCTAGTTGGATGGCTGAACACAGAAGAAAGAATAGAAAGTTCCTAATACTTTGGTACACAGGAGGCCCCAAATAAACCAAAACTATTATTATCACTGAAACATTAAAAGGTGATTTCTTTTCATTACATAAAAAAACACTGGATGAATTTCTTTTACTTTCAGAAAGCTAACTTGTAGTGTTTTAATTTCTTTTATTAAAAACCACAACACAAGGAATTATGAGGCACAGAGAGCAAAGCAGGTAATGCAAAAATCACACACCAAAACCTCCCGCATGGCCACCTGTAAACCTTCGTTTATATTCCTGTTGGTCACAGAATTACCAGGCAACTCCAGAAATAATTTCTCCAATGAACCAAATCAGGTGCATTGTCTTCAAGGCCACTTTTCAAGAACAGTTAGGTCTTTCCGTGCACTTAGGGACCTGATGGAAAAAAGTTCTCTGCCACTATTGTAAGTGACCCCTGCTATTTAGGACCGGATCTAACAAGGAAGCCAAGTTTCCCCATTTTCCTCCTCTTTTCCCCTCCGGGCCTTTGTTCTATGTAATGGACAGAAACTGATCCATCAGGAACCGCTGACACTTCCTGGCTGAAAACCACAGCTGGTGCTCTCCGCCCACACTTATCCTGATACCACGCCCATAGGATCCTAAGGGACTCGTATGCACTCTGCAAGCGACAAGTGGCCCCTCGCGTTCTCGGGCCCAGCAAACACTAATAGTGACCTGCCAGTGCCACAAGTGAGACCCCCGCTGAGACACAGGGGAGGTTGGGAAGGTGCGCGTGTGGTGACTGCATCACGCAGGAGACCAGTCATTCAGTTCACCTGCGACCAAATCTCTGCCCCCGAGTCCCCGGGCAGCGCCCCCTCCCGGCACCTGCGGGCGCTCGACGAGCGCGTCCCCCACCCGCGCCCCCACCCCGCACGGATGCCGCCGCGCCCCACGCCCCGTACCCCCCACTGCGCCCCCAGCCCCACGCCGCGCCACTCCCTCCAGGGACCTCCTGCCTGACCCAACCGCTCACCAGCTTCCTCGCGACTCCAGTCGTCCCTCCGCCCCGCGCCTGGCGCGCTTCCGCGGGGCGGGCCGTCGGGTCGTCTCTCGGGTTGCGGACCGAGGAAGCCTCCCTGGCCGGGCGGGACGCGCTGTTCTCGGAGAAGGCGGGCCTACAAAAGGCGCCTTTCTAAATCTGGTCCCACGTGGCTCTAGAACAATGCCAATAGTAACGAAGGTCAAGTGTCCCCCCGTAACTTGTTTTCTCTCCAGTTTAAGCGAACGGCACATGTAGATAAGTTTCAGGAGCTCTGCTCACTGGCCGTGACCTTGGGCAAGTGTGGGGTCTGAATGGTGCCCCACTCAGAGATGTCCACGCCACACTCCCTGGATTCGTGCATATGTTCAGTTACATCGTGAAGAATTAAGCTTGCAGACAGAATTAAGGTTGACCACGAGCTCACTTTAAACTGATTCTTTTGGGTTTTTCTGGGGGAACCAATGTAATCACCAATGCAATCAAGTGTGGGTCTTTTAAAGTGTGTGGACATAAAAGCGGCCCCAGAGTAAACCTGACCAGCTCTGGGGACGCCCGCATCGCAGGCCTTACAAACTTACAGACTGAAAGTAACTGCAGTGGACGGTCCAAAGATAAAGATTCCAACTAAGGGCCGGTCATGGCCGGTAGTCACACCCTAGGCCCGTGGCTTCCTTCGAAAAGGAAACCCCCAGGCCGCAGTCTCCACTTTTCCTGGGGTAGTTACTTCCTAGTTCCATTGACTGCTGACCTTGGCTGCACTTCAGGTGTCCAACCTGCAGCCCCCATGCAGCCCAGGATGGCTGTGAATGTGGCCCAAAATTGTTACTTAAAACGTTGTATGTTTTCTCGTGTATTAAATGTGTGGCCCAAGATAACTCTTCTTCCAGTGTGGGCCAGAAACACCAAAAGGTTGGGGAGCCCTGCTTACATGATCACCCAGTGCCTCATGTTGACATATTTCAGGTCTAACTGCATAGGCAAGACGAATTCGGTCCCAACTCCAAGCACACATTATGGAAGGGATCCTGACCATCCAGCTTGGGTCAGGGGTCCATTTGGGCCAATCAGCCAGGGTGATGGGCAGATAACATGGTATAAAATGACCAGAGGGGATTATCTCCACATTTCAGAAAGGTGTGGTTCCACTAAGTAGCATCTCCACGGCCACACATTATTGACAGAGCTGGGATTTTGAATACAGGTCTGTTGAAGCTCAAAGCTTATGCACCACAGAGATACTTAGCTTGGAACAAACCCTAGGTCCGACACGTGACTGTTCTTAAGCATCTGAAAAGGAGTTCAACCTGTCTGTAAACGTTAGAACTATGACTATTTAGAGATAAGTTTTCCTTCAGTTACTGGAGGGGGAAAACACTCCATAAAATTTGTCCAAATATAGAACAGTTTATCTCAAGTTCTCTTTTACAGAGGTATTTTAAGCTACGCTTTATGATCAAATGAATGTGATATTATAGGCATTAAAAAGCTCAGAGTATAAGCCAGCTTGAAGTTTGTGCCACTTGTACAAAGTATGAAAAGAACAAACTAAATAATTAAGATAAAATTAGGGTACAATTTCAGAGACTATTTTTCAAAAGAAAATAGCCATTAAGCACATACTTATTTTAAGTGCTGAAAACCTCAAGTCAAATACCATTATACATTTCCAAAGGCAAGGTTTGAATTTATTCACTGTGGTTAAACTGCATTTCATGTTTGTTGAAATAAATGACATTGAAACATCACTATGTAGATATTTTAATTTATTGTTTACGTTAGGCATAGTTTAAAAATAAAAATTCTACTCAGAACACGTGAAGACAATAGGAGGTGCTATTATATGAATGAATATATGAATAAAATGAGCCTATGTGATTTTCAACCACTTCCATTTTAGTTTTAAAATTATCTAATCTCTTATAACAACCAATTACTTAGTCAACACAGTTGAATGTAGTGAACATAGAACTGTAGAGGAGATTCGCCCTTTGAGTACGGGTTCAAAGACACAAACGATTTTATTAGTGACACGTGGTGGGGAGATGAGACCTGTTTATAGTAGGCAACTACCACGTTTCAGGGGATGTGATCTAACACTTAAGTTTTTATGTTACAAAGCAAGTTTAACTATTAGTTACTTTAGAAATACCACCAAAAGTAGGACTTTGTTAATTATTGTTAAAGGAACGCAGCACACCAGCTGAAAAGCGCACCCACCTCAGGGAACACACAAGTCTGTGAGAGCGACGAGGGACAAGGGGGGATGGGGCTCTCTGACATGGAAGGCGCTGCCACGCCTGCTGTCACGTGAGGGTCAGCAAAGGGTTTACGGCCGCAAACACAGAGGCATTTGGCCAACTCCTGACCTAAGAGACATACGAGGCCACAACACCCCCCACCCCAGGGATAATGATAACCCCGTTTCTTGTCATAGCTTCACTTCTCTGTCGTTGTCCCCGTCTCCAGACACAGCCGGCACAGGGCCGCGTTGGGGCGGCATATGAAAGCGTCGGTTTCATCCCCCAGCTCTGTTAGCTGCTCCAGCGAGGACACGCAGGGGTAATGGTCTTTCAGCATGTCGGGCAATTTAGAAGTCTTGTCTTGAAGCCGCCGAGAACGTCTAACTGGGGTTAGGAACTTGAGCTCTTTAAGCGTAGAATTTATTTCATCAAACTGCATTTTCTTTTTTACGCTAAAAAAAATCCACGAAATGATTCCCAGAGTTAAAAAGCATGTTAACATTTTCACTGTGTATTCCGATGCCATTTCTTGTACCGTAACTTGTGTAACCATGTGCCTATTTGTCTTACAGAGAGGTAGGTATACTGCCACCTCCTTGAAATAAGGAGCTCTTTCTTTTCCCAAATTTTGTTACAGCTTACGCACAATCGATACGCAAGTATCTGTAGAAATGGCTAGCTGCTGAATTTCCAAAACCTACTGTTACCAATAATACACAAACAACTAAATAAAGTGATGGAAAATTTTTCTTTCCCAAAGTAGCAATATTTAGGGAAAAGCAAGCAAATACAGTATTTAAAAGGTGATGGCCCAAGGACATTCAATTTGTTTGAAGCCCTTCTATTAACAAATGTTCTATCCAAAAGCTACCTTAAAGATTTTAAACTACCATATTTACTATCCCTCAGCACAAAAACAAATCATAGCACACTACATTTTAAAAGCTTACCTTTGCAAGTATGGCGTAGTGGACACATTATATTTAATTAAGCAACTATCCCTAGTTTCTGTATTGGGGGTTTTAAGGTCGCTGGTTGGATCTTTTGTTTTGTCCACGTGCTCTTGCTCGCAGTCTTGAAACACCACACTTCTGTGCCGTTTACTTTCCATTGCAGGTTTTCCCGACTCTGCATCGACACCGGTATCTTCAGGGTTGACTTCTTGGATTTGCTCCTTGGTTGTACAAGCCTCCTCAAAGTTTTCTCCTAGAGAAATACTCTTGCAGGTTATGCTTTGGTCAAATTTGAAAACCCGAATTAGAAGACATTAGCGTTATTCACAGTGAGCCAGACTTTGAATATTAAGTAAGGAGCAAGGTCAGGGTGCAGGAGGTGATGAACTCAGAAAGGCAGGAAGGGTTGAGTGTAATGAATTTTATGTGCAAGAAGTTTGGTAAAAAAAAAATTCATGGCGAGACAGAGCTACGATTAGGTGTGGTCGGGATGAAGGGTGGTTTCGAACCTGTGACGGTAAGAAGACAGAGCCGTTGTAATGGTGCCAGCACGGCGGTAAGAAGGAAGAGCCTGAGGTAAGAGTTACTTATGAGTTGGGAGCTAGTAAGTGAATGCATGTGTATGTCTGAATGTGTGTACAAGGGGCATCCCTTCAAAAATTTCTTACTTTGGAGTCTTTAATGACAGAGGAAAAAAAATTTTTCTTTTTCTTTTTTGGGAGGAAAAGATGGTGGTATGGGGTAAGACCAAGTTCAATGCACATGTTAGATGTGAAATACTCATGAGACATCTGGTAAATCCATCAAGCTGGACAGACGTCTGGATCTGATGATTAGGAAATTACTAGAGATTTGTACTAGGTCTCAGTTACATGATATGCTGAATATGGTTCTTTTGGTGAAATGACATTGAAGTGGAGAAGGGGGACAGGGAACCTTTGCTTCAGCAAGTGTGTACGTGCCTGACATATGCCAGGCACCGCATCAGCACTGGGGACACACCGGTGAGGAAGATCAGACACTGTCCCTGTCCATCAAGCCGACAGTTTAAAAGTCAAGACAAGCAAGCAATCAAGCGCACTGATTACTGTACAGAGAAGACGACAGGAAGCATGAAACAGGTGCGTCTAATATAGCTGGGTGGGGGAGGAAAGGGAAGGCTACCCCCCAAAAGACCTTTGAATTGAGGTCTAAAGGATAAGGCGGAATTAACTAGAAGCAAAAGACTGGCCTGGGTAGACTCAGAAGCAAGACAGGTAGTATAGCCCCTTCTAGGGGAAAATAAAAGTAAAGAAGTTCAGGGATGTGAAGGGGTGGGAGAGTGCCCAGAGGCTGGAGTCAGGAATTCAGGCAGGTGAGGGATGGGCACTTGGATCTCAGCGCTGGGAGCAGACTACAGCGAGAAGACAAGAGACGAGAGGAGAGGAGCGGGCAAGTCAGGAGACTGCTGCAGCAGGGCAGGTAATCGCAACGACCGGAGTAGGAGACAGGATGAAGAGAAACAGGTGGACTTTCAGAGACACTTATGGAATTAAACTGAACCTGACTGAGGAATAGGGGCAAGGATGAGGGGAAGAGGGAGTGAAATAGAATCCCAAGATTTCTCCTGTGGAGAACCGGACAGTGCCAGTTACCGAGAAAGGGAACTGAAGGAAAGATGATGCTTAGGGACATGGTGCATTCAAGGCTGGCATATGTCAGGCACAAGCGGTGCCCGTCTCCCTTATCACTGCAGAGAGCCCAGAGTCTGCTCACAGCATTGCTCTTTCCATCTCGAGATGCACATTCTACCTGCCAGAAAAGATTCCACTACCTAGTATTATGCCATTAAGGAAAAACAGGACAGAAAACTGAATTGGATTTAAATACTGTTTTCTCTTTCTACAAATCTCTAGAGTCAGTGAGAACGAGGCAGGCTTTTAAAATCAATTCTTATTTCCAATTTGCTGTCTTTAGCATGTAGGACACAGGACTGATTATTCTTTTATAATTTTTTTAAAAACAAAGGTACAATTGAAATATAACATTATATTAGTTTCAGGTGTGCTGTATAATGATTCAGCATTTATATAACTGTGAAATTACCACTACAGTCAGTCTAGTTAACACCTGTCCCCTAGTTACAAAATCAATTTTTCTTGTGATGAGAACTTTTGCATCTATTCTCTTAGAAGCTTTCAAACATGCAATACAGAATTAACTACGCTCACCATACTGCACGTTACTCCCCACGGCTAATTTGTTTTATAGCCAGCGGTTTATACCTTTGGACCCCTTCATTCCTTTTGCCGGGCTGGGTTATTCTCAAAGTTTGCTCCTTTTGTTTGTGGTAGAGCAGACGTTCCCGGTGTTTCCTCCGGTTCCCTGACTGTGCCTTCTCAAGCTCCTCCATTAACTACAACTAGTAAGATCAGATCTGTGGGTCTTCTGCGTGTTCCCTCGGGGGCATGTGAACAGCAACCGTAAACTGAAATGCCCACTGTTGAACGAAGCAGACCACCAGCACAAGAAGACCCCTGCACATAGGCAGCCATCCGCACATTAACCTCCTGGCACAGTTTTTTTTGAAAATGTAACCAAAACATGTACCACACACTTAGAATTTCAGTATGATCTTTAATTTTACTTGAAAATAAGGGTATTTTTTAGAAAGCAATGTAGCAGCATATATCAGGAGCTGTAAAAAGTTCAAACTGATACTTTTAATCAAATTAATCACAGGAAAACAACCCGATTCGAGCAATGATGGTAAGATAGGTGCTCAAATATCTCTGCCAGGCTGACAGAGCCATAGCAAAAAACGGGAAGTAACTGAACAAGGAAACGGACTAGCTCACATTTGTATGTCACGATTTCCCCTCTCGTCTATGCTAGTTAATGTTAACAATGGTTCAAGTTTAATGGACTTACTATGTGCCACAGGACGTGATCGTGTACTCACGACTATAAACCCACTGTTGCCTGCCCCTTTACGGCATTCCATTCAATGGTCCCCCAAAATCTTGAGAAAGATAACATTATTTCATTTTACAGACAAGGGGTTACATTTCTTCCAAACGTTCACAGTAATTGGCACAACCTACATCTGAATCTAGATAATGTGTATATTTTATATACCTAACAGTCAAGGAATCTCCTCTCTTCTCAGTCTATTCCTCCTAGCAAAGGGAATTCCTAAATGGGCTTCTCTACAGCACAGAACACACGATAGAACCTAGTAGGTAAAAAGTGTTTCTAGAGGTCATCTACTCAAACTGCCTCAAGCATTTTTTTTATTGTTATTCTATTACAGTTGTCCTAATTTTCCCCCCTTTGCCCTCCTCCGCCAGCGCACCCCCCACTCCCGCAGTCAGTTCCTACCCTGTTGTCCGTGACCATGGGTCATTCGTACGTGTTCTTTGTCTGTAAACTGCCTCAGTCTTAAAAGAGGAAATTACGGTCTGCAGCGGTAACTTCCACAGACGCTCAGTGACAAATCTGGGTTTTGAAGGAGATCTCCTAATTAAAATTCTTTATACTACACAAAGCTGAATCTCAGCAGTATGTCAATAGAAGTATAAGGAAAGATCAACCTATATAGTTTTAAAAATCTTAAATGGTAAAATGAAAATAATTCAGCAAAGAAATTTAATAAAATCATAATTCACTTCAAGAAAACAAAAGAAACTAACTTACCAAGTTTAACTTTTTCTTGACCCTTCACTGTTAGAATGTCTACAATTGCATGTCGCATCTCTTCAATAGGCTTGGTTTTTTTAAATAAAGAAGCAGAGACGTATTAGTTTCATATTCTAAGACACTATGTTGTCCAAGATGAAAGTATTAAAGGCAGTGATTAAGTTTTGTATTTTAAAACAAGGCAGGGGTTCTTAGACCGCTTATTTTGCCACTCACATTGAAAAAATGGCTTTTTCAGTTTATAAAATAAAAACAAACTTAAGGGATAGAATTTCATCATTTTAAGGTTTCCCCCATAACTCTTCTTCAGCCTTTGGTAACTACTGCTGCTGGCCTGGTGTGAACAAAGCTAGTAAGCAAGTAGCAAATTAACACTATTAAATGTCTACGGAAGAGCTGGTTACACTGACCTTTACGTTAAGTACAGTTCACTCCCCTCCCCAACCTTCAAGCGCATGGTTATATCTGGTTTCACATGGTATTAAATGCATCTTCGAACAGCTCAAGGTTAAAAATGTCAACAGCTCACTCAAGTGTTCATTGTGTGCCAGATATTACGCGTACTTCCCGTGTTCCTGTGAACTACCACGCCTGCTCACGCAACATGTTCAAGATGTCATATAACGGGATGCTTTGGCTCTTATTCTTGGTTCTAGAACTTAGTCCTGAGCTACTCACCCATCCTGCTTTCAACTTTCTGGGCTAATTTTGATCCTTGTTTTCCAATTTCTGCCCAGGTCACACCACTGCTCTATGCGAACCCTTAGCTCAGGCTACAGTCCTAGCCACATCCCCTTCTGCTTCAGGGCAGTGGGGACCTACCACTCCCTTGCAGGTGGGGTTCCATGGAACACAATTATCCCTCAGCAAAGTGTTTTTACAGTAACAGCCATGGAGAGAATATCTACCGAATACTCGAATACTCGCTTTCTCATTCAGGCGAAAGGTCAAACAGCATCTGCTGGCTTTGCTGAGAGCATTGTGAGTAGACCTTTCTTAAGAAAGGCTAAAATGAAGAATTTTTAAAAACTCAATTTATAAATACATGTTAATATTAAAATTCAATTTCCCAGTAGATTTCTCAACTAGGAAATGTGCAAAACGACAAACTGTGCTGAAGTGTCTCTCCCAGCAAGTTTCACTAAATGTCCATTTCAGCCACAGCATATCCACGTCCTGAGGTCTGACCACTCCTAGGATGTGAGCAAACACTGGAAGGTTGAGGAACAGCTTTTACATTACATAACTCTTGCGGCGCTTACACATTCATTACTTCTACATATATAACCTCAGTCTATACCACGGAGTTATGTTATGCTGTGTCTCAGATAATTCTGAGTAGTTTACACTGTACTTAATAAGCATCGGTAAGTTTGACCTCACCTGAGCTCCTGCCAGAATGGCCTTTTCATAGATGGAGATAATGTTCTCAATGGGGCTTGCGAGTGATTCGACGCGTGCAAGGCATATCCAGTATTTAACCAGTTTTTTGGCATCTGGAATATTTTTAACCAGATCATTCAGTGTGTCCAATATTTCTTCTTTTGGGCATCCCTACATTATCAAGAAATAAAGTGATTGATATCTTTTAGCCTAAAAAGTATGAACTTAATTAAGTAAGCTCATTACAATCAAGATCAACGAGAGAAAAAGTTGTCAGAAAAAATGTCTAAAAATATTCACCATTATCCTCCTTACCCCAGACTTACTCTGAATTGGTAGTAAGAAGCACATCAGGAATAAATACAAGGCACAAGAAAATCATAGTTGGGAAAAATGTTAGTAAAAAAATGACTCACACTCTACCTGGTCTTTATGTTTATCCTCTTACATGTTACAGATTCCATTTGTTAATTATTTAGATTTTTGTGTATCTACCAAATGTTTATGAGTGAAAATAGCTTGCAGGTTTTAAAATTGTATTTGTCGGGTTTTGTTAGTAGGGTTAAATGAATCTGGGATGGTTTATGTAAGTAAGAGCTATACACAGGTAGGTAGCAGGGCAGAAAAATTCTCCAGTGTTAATACGAAACTCCAGCTAAGCAGAAGAAAGGACTGAGTCGCTTCCCTGATGGTAATTTTCACTGGTCCACAGAACTACGTACGAAAAGTTTAAAGAAGCTCATGAAGGCCCAAGGAAGGTCTGAGCTCACGCCTGTGTCCAGTCTCGCTCTGGAACTTAGCTGGCAGCATGAGGCCAAAGCAAGACTACAGGGAGCCAGGAGATGAAGAAGGCATTCCGAGTTAACTGCCACGGTCCGCCACGTTTTCGTCTGAACACTAAAACCGCAGCAAGCTCAAGACCTAATGATGCTGCTTAAGATTAATGGGAGTGTTTGCAAATATTTTAACCAACTTGAATTTAATTTGTGATGATGACTCGCTAATCTGGATGGCTTGTCTTTGGGAAATTATTAATATCATAGAGGAATACAATCTTTACAACTCAAATAAAAAATATCTATCCCTCTGGTATATGAGCATTTCTATGAACTCAACGAGAATGCAGCCCAGTGAAGGCTGAAGAGAAATAATCTCACAACCTTCGGCAAGTCTACAAACACCACTGACTTGCTCAAAGACTGACCATGTCGTTCAAGGAGGTGATATTTACGGAGGCAATTCGCAAACTATA
Organism: Macrotus californicus; assembly: GCA_007922815.1. NCBI lineage: Eukaryota > Metazoa > Chordata > Mammalia > Chiroptera > Phyllostomidae > Macrotus > Macrotus californicus. The sequence goes on from VMDR010004208.1 coordinate 42,170, forward strand.
AACGACTATGTAGACATAAGAGAAAGACTCTACCTCATTGATCAGGTTCAGGCATTCGGAAAATGTCTTGTTCACTTTCCCAGTGAACAATCTTTGTTCATCTTCTTCTGCCATGGTGGTCCAGAAGGACCCCACCGGGTTCTCACTCGGCTCTTCAGACGAAGGCGGGGCGGCTGCGGAGCTGGGAGGCCTTTTGAGTGCTCTTCCTTTGCTAGCCCTCCACTCGCTCAGGCGCGCCCTGCAATCAGAAGCAGCACGTGCACGTGACTGTGGTACCCTGAGAGCACCGTCAAACAGGGAAAGTTAAAACTGTCTCAGGTCTTTAACCCTTTCGGTACGGATGCCGGATATATCCGGCGCCCATCTGATGACCTGTGTGGACGAGTGCCGGATATATCCGGCATCCAAGTGGCAATCCGTGCGTGCAAATGACATCTACAGTTGGTAAAATTCTATTGTTTTACCAGCGTATTAGATGAGGATCATATGTGTATATAGTTTTGTATATAATCTTGTATGTAATCATATAATCTATATATAATTTTTATAAATTTTACTTATATAATTGATAGAATTTTATATAACTATCTCTTAATATTAAAGTTACAAACAACACTTGGAAAAAAGCGTTGTTTTATGAAGCATAGATCTTACATAAGGTCAGGAAAGTCTTCACACAAAGGAGGACTGACCATGTGCTATGTGCGCATTTTCGGCGCGGCACCTCGTACAGCGGGAGTGTCGCGGCGGAAAGAGCGCTCGTACCGAAAGGGTTAAGGAGCTCCGTGCTAGCGGCAGCACACAGTTCACAAAGTTGAAGGAAAAAACATTAAACACCTCAGTGTTAATTACATGCTCAAAGACACAGGAATGAAGTTTTAAATGGAAAGGTTATAAAATCTTTCCCAATTTTATTAAGCATTTTAACTCACGTTACATAAAACGACCTAATAAAACACACTCAAACACAGGAACTCAGGCCACAGCGTTCCACTTACAAATTTGCTTACATCTGTCTGCCTCCGATCATAGAGCGCACACACACACACACAAACTTCTAGCCCATTCAAGGAAACCAGAGACCAAATTCAGAAACGGCACTCTACTGAAGTCAAAGCTAATGAAATTGTGCCTGCTCACCTTCTCTCTTCTGCGGTTTCTTTGGGCTGAGCTGATCTGCTATCGATAGTTGCTTTTGCTATAGTGTGTCTGCGCTGGTCGATGACTTTTGGCTTTTCCACCCGTTTGGCATTAGTATTGGACGATGAAGCAGGCCTGGCTATGATCTCAGCCGTGATGTTTCTGGATAGTGTCCTATTTCCTTTTACTTCCCGAGAACTGGTTCTGACACTGGACAAAACCGGGTTTGACTGCACTAATTCTTTGTCTCGAGACCCTTTCCGAATCGTTACATGGGCAGGGGCTCTACCAATGCCAAGTTTCAGGGGGTCCTGGGCGTCGCGGGTGTCACTGCTGTGACTTCTAATAGGAGGACGCAGAAGCTGTCTGCTCTGAGACGCAGCGCTCACAGACTTAGTGGCAGCTGTCACAGCTGAGGCTCGGTGACTTTTCGCTGGCACATGGCTGGTGTTTGTAGGCTGGGGTTTTGTGGCGTTGGGGACAGTAGTCGAAAGTTTCTTTGCGGTTGTAGAACTCTCATCTGTGACTCGGACAGGTTTTCTGAACGAATTAACCTTGGACTGAACGATCTGGCCACGGTAGGACCCAAGCACAGGTTTCTTGGGTATGCTGGCACCGTGCTTTGGTTTCTCTGTAGTCACCTCTTTCTTCCTATTGTTGTTTTTAATGTGGAACGCTTGGCTTAACGTCATACGTTTGCCTTGGGGCTCATCTTTGCTTGGTAACAACTGCAGAGTTTCGTCATTATTCTCCAGATTTTGTGTATCAGTTACTACAGCTGAATTGGTTAATTCATTAGACGGTTTTAATGGAATACAGTTTTTCTCCACTGTTATATTATTTTTGCTCTTTGTAGGTATATGGACATTTTCTTTATCAGCCTAAAAGAGTTATTTGAGACAAATTAGTTATTTTAGAACTTACTTCTTTCAGAAAGAGGTTAGGAAAGGGAAATAGGGGAAAGGGACAGTTTTGAGGACTATGTCCGTTATCTCACCATTTTTGTCTTAAGTTTCAGAACTTTTGTCTCTTCTTGGATCTGACCCTCAGATGCCATCACTCTCTGGTTTCCACTACTTTAAAAAAAAGGGGGGGGGAATGGTGGGAAGGGATGAAAGAATATTAACAATTACTTGATTTTATAATTTTAAACTGAAGTAAGAACTGAGAGATTTATTTGTCTTGGGCAAGACTTTTATTACAGGTGATGAAAGGTGCCAACAAGACAGGTGAGGAATTTAAAGCCGTTTTCTTTGAAGTCTTAACACCCCCCCACGGAGTATGTGAGCACTCCATACTCTCATTCTAACCCACTCTCTCCTAGCCGTTCAGACGACTCTTCAAAGTCCTTTGTTACGCAACTCTCTTTGGGGTTAGTTTTGATCTTAAGTAGTCGGTAACAGACTTATATTGAAAGAAATTTAGAAATTTAAAAGTCTTCTCAAAAGAATCTAAAATTTTCCATACACACACTGATAGCTTAATTATGAACAACATGGACTTTAGTTTCTACACGGCACTGCATTTAGTGCACACATCCAAAGGATCCCCCCTCATGAATCTGACTTCAACTCCTTTTCACGTATGCAGACTGGTCAGCACCCGCCGTGAGAATCTCTTGCCAAGTGACGCAAAGGGAAAAACAAGGACAGTCAGATGTCACTGATTCTAAGACAGATCCCAAGCTCAAAGATATTAAAATGCAAAAAAAAGTACACTTTAGCATCAACAAAATTTGCTACCTATATAGTTGTTCCTTTTGGTTATGATGCCTTTCACGTCTATTTGCTCAGTCTGCTTGGAGAAGAGGCAGAACTTGACACACCTTGTACCACACGTTTTCAAAGATGGCAGAAAGGGTCCAAATGTGCTACTGCACAGGACATCTTGGTAGCTAGATATCCGAATAGAGGGGCTTCCCAATCCTTCCAGGCCTTGCCAGTCGCCGGGGGCACAGCAACATCTCCCACAGTTAAGCTCCTGCACTCACTACGTGGTGGATAACACTCCTCCTGCTTTCCTGGCCTGCAGCCTGCAGCCTGCAGCCTGGCGTGGTGGGATTTGATGCTCAGGGTCGACCTGCCCGGTGGCTCCCAAGGTGGTACCTTCACTAATAAGGCTACTTAATCAGTCTCAGCTTCTGTCACTTCTGCGCTTCCAGTATACCGTGACGTTCTCTCGGTGAGGAAATCGAAGCAATCTTAGTAAGAATTAGCCTGTTCTTCCCCCACCGAAGACTGCGAGCCTATCCACCTCTGCACCCCACACTCTGCCTTCCCTCCCGTCTAACGCACAAACTGCCGCCCACTGTGCTGTCCTAGGGTCCAACTCTCCACCTGTGCTCTCCCTCTTGTCCACTGAGAGCCTCCGTCCCTGTGATCATTTGCTTCTTCTTCTGCATCATTAACTTGTCCCACTGCTGGGTCACACCCATCAGCATAGAAACACTCCCTTTCAGCACCCGCCTCGTTTCTCTGCACAGCAAAACTCCTCCAAAGGAGGGGAGCTCTATGCGCTCTCTCCACGTCCCCATGTTTCCCCCCTGTGACATCAGGGACGTGTCCACACCGCTCTCCTAAAGCTCCTAACCTCACCCACTTCCACATTTCTGAGCCTTCCAACTGCACTGGACACAGACGGTCATTCTTTCTGTAAAACACCTTCCTCCCTTGGCTCCATCTGGACCCCCAGTTCTTTCTCCCTCCCCTGCCTCACTGGTCCACTTTTCAGTCTCTCTTCTTCCTGACCTTGCTGGGGCTCAAGGCCACATTCAGATTTTAAAGTTTTCTTCTGCCTTTTTCTTTAGCTTTGTTTATTTCTCAGGGACTCCTTTTTTTCTGTCAGTGCTGACAACTTCAGCAGTTAGTCTTGACATCGCTGGCCTTTCTAACTACTAGCTAAAAATCCTCAGGATGGACAGGCGCAGACTCAGACTCCGGGAACAAGCTGGTGGCTGCCAGAGGGCAGGCTGGGAGGGGAGACAGATGACATCGGTGTAGGGGATTAAGGGGCACAACCAGACTCATCATGGTGATCATTTCCTGATGTATAAAAATGTCGAATCCCCATGTGGTACACCTGAAACTATTACTGTATGTCAACTGTAACTCGAATCGACCTTATTCACCTGTCCAGTGTGGAGACTTAAATGAAAATATATAATCCTATTCTGTCTTGTTATGATAAAGTTACCCTCAGAAAGGCTATCTTTAACAAAAGAATCTTAAAAGATTATAAAAAAGAACTCAATTTTAAGAAGCTACAACTGACTGGTTGTCTATTTAATAATTTGTTGCTCAAGTAGTATTTAAATTGGCATTTGTTTTCTGAAATGAGTACAGTACTTGTGAGGTTTCTTGGCAAAGCCAGAAAAAGAGTTTCAGAATTTTTTCTCCTGATTGTATATAAGATCATTATGGACCCCACAACCCAGTTAGATTCCTTATTTAAGTAAGAAATTGAGCGGCACTGTCTTATTTGAATTAACATCCCCTTGCCTATTGTCTAGTAATCTCATTCTACCCCTGGGCTTTAAACAAATATTGTCTACGCACAGACAATTCCCAAGTTTGTACATCCAGCCCCAGTTCTGTCCCCCAACATCTCCCCTTTGATGCCTTATTAGGGCCTCAAACTTATCACGGTCCAAACAGAACCCCTAACTCCCCCACTCCGCCCTCGGTCTTCCCCATGTCAGTATACGGTATCACTGTCCACTCGGTCACGCAGATCAAAAGAAAACAAAGTTTTTTGGGGGAGTTACGGGGTTTAAAAAAGGAACTGTGGGGTTTATGAAAATGTTTATTCCAAAGTAGAACTTATACTTGTAAAGTTAAAACATTTTTGAATTTTATTTGGAAATAATACCAGACTTATATCAAGTTGCAAAATCATAAATAGTTCAAAGGACGTCCACACGGCCTTCGCCCAGCTCTGCCCACTGCTGACACGCCACCTCAGCTGTGCCAGCATTTGCATTCTCTCCCAGCCCGTGTATGTGGGGCGCGTAAAACTTTTTACCTTTTAACACAAGTAAATGGACTCCCAGACCTTGAAACCCCCGAGGTTTACCGGTACGGTGGCAGGCTCACATATTCCAGCCCCAGTCCTTAGCCCTCTGCAGCCCACTCGCTCAGACTGCACAGGAAGAGCGTGGGGGGAGTTCTCAGCACTATCTCCAGAGAGTGAGGGCGGGGGGACCTTTTCATTTTCTGCTTTATATACTTGAGCGAGCTTCCTTTCCGTCACAACCATGCACTGCTTTTAACATTTTAACAAAACAGTACAAATATATTCCTATAGAAGACTGAAACTAAAACAAATATTTCCAAACATTTAGCAGGGCCACTTCCCAAAGAACAACACTCCCCCACCCCACACATCAGCTCTGGCTAAAACCCTGGTAAATTACACATGATCGGCCTTTGCAGCGCTGTATAGACCATAAGTCAGTATTTCGGTGAAAATACACATTCTGCTTTAAAATTGTTTCCTCTTAGGGGTTAATTAATTTACACAGAAATGATGACCTAGTGCTGGGCAATCAATCCAATAAGGTGGCCACTAAAGCCACGTGTGGCTACTCCAAACTTCCAATTGGCCAGTCCAAACTGAGGTGTGCTGAAAGACCGGAAAACTGAGTACCAAAAAGAATGTGAAGTATCTCCATTTTTAAAGTGTTACATGTTGAAATGGCAACACAGGGATATGTTACATTAAAGAAAATGCTGTATATATCATTTCGTTAAAAAAAATAACTTTTAAAATGTGGCTGCTAGATTTTTAATTATACACGTGGCTCACATTACATTTCTGTTGGACGGCTCTGAACTGATGTTAAGTTTACAGATCAGAAATAAAAAAAATTTTGACCTCACCTGGATAATACCTGATTTTCCTGTTTGTATGCAAAAAAAGTTTTCCTTTTCAACATATGTTCCTTGAGTTTTTGCTTTCTTTGCTCTAAATAACAAAAGAACTACAAGTAAATATAAGTTACAGTAATAACATCAAGTAAACATTAAGTGAAGATTTGACTTCGACAAATGCTCAACTTAACATCATATCTGGTGTGTAACAGAAATTTGCCTTGGGGAAATTATCCCATTTTTGCAAGAGCGTTGCTATCAAAGGTCCCACAACCACGCTGCACAAGAATCACATTATCCACTGTCTTACAGAGAAACAGCTGGAGAACAGCACCGTCAGCACACGGTTACTGAAAGCCAAGCTTTTGGAAATCAAATGGTAGAGATGAAGATACTAGACTCCAAGTTCGGCCTAATTTACCGGAATTGAGCTGGGCGAGACCGTCTTTGTTCCGTTTTCCCATTTGTAGGCCAAAGAAATAACAGTATTCCTTCTGAAGACCTGGCCAACCCTAGATTTCCATAATGTGGCGAGGGTTAAAGAGTTGGCATCAGATGAGACACCCCAGCTCTCCAGAACTTCTGCTCCAGCTCAGCAGGTGGGGCCGCCCCGCGCGGACGCATTCCGTTCCCCGCGCGGACGCAGCCAGGCCCCCGCGGACCCCGGACGCCCGTTCCATCTCGAGCCCCGCACGAGCCTCGTTGCTGCGAGTCACGCCGGCCACTCAAGGCAGCGCGCGAAGGGCTCAACCCGTACACTGCCGCCACGGCGCGGGCACCACTCCATCAGGAGGGCAGCTGCGCGTGGCCAGGGCGCCCGTTCGGCGTCTCTTCCAACCCCCCGTGGTCGAAGCGAGCCTGCGGACCCGAGGTCCTGACCGTTGAGCCCGAGCCACCCACCCCGCACCCCCTACCCCAGTCCCCCTCGCCGGCTCGTGCAGATCCCGCCACCGCAGCCCTCACCTCTGAATGCGAACTGGGCCCCCTGACTCGGGGGAAGCTGCAGGTCGCGCGACACCACGGGGGTGCTCATCGCAGAGCGAAGTAGGGGAAGCCGCCTCCACCTTGAGCGCCCCGCAACCCCGGGACTGAACCAAGCGCGCACAGACCCCCGCCAGGCGCTCGGTCTTTAGATGGCGCGCCGTCGCCTCCGCCCACTGGTGCCGGCGTGAATTGAATGGGCCAATGGGCTCTGGGGGCGGGGTTTGAGCTACGGCTGCCTGGGCGGGTCTTGGGTCCCCCCGTTTGCGTTAGGGCTGCTCTGGGATGTTTCCATGGTTTTCAAACCAAAACAACGCGCTGCGTCAAAGACCGGGAATTCGGTAGCAGTCGGCCTGCGAAGTCCGTGCTCTGTAGCAGATGGGACTGGTCTTTAGTCGCCCACAGTCCGTTAAGGAAGGCAGACGGGAAAAGCCTTGTTTGGCTGCGTTTCTGGGTTCACAGGCCGTCGCTCAGTCCACCGAGCCACAAAAGCCAGGGCTTGGCTGCGTTTATTAAACGTGGGCGTGTTCACCGAAGAGGTGGAAGAGGCTGTAAGCACCGACCACCGAGAGCCTGTGTATTTCCCTTTCATAAATTATACTTGGTGGCCGCATCACGGTTCCTGAAGGGGGTCGCCGTCATCTCCTGTTTTACCGATGAGTGGACGGGTTCAGAAGTTTTTTGCCCACAAAGCTTGCAAAGCGGAACTGAAATTAAGATGTAAGTTTTCGTGCTACGCAGTCATCAGATGCAAAAAGGAGAGGAAGAGAAAGGGATAAAATGAGGATGGAGCCTTCCCTTTTAATCCTCCTATAAGGTTAAAAATAGCATTTGTTGTAGAGATCTTGGGTGTGCGTTTAAAGGTGCTAGCATAATCTTTCAGTTCTTATCTAAAATATCTATCCCCTTCCTAAAAGCCTAGCAAACACCGAGTCCACAAAACAAAAATCATTCAGAGCTAGACAAGTTTTGGGCTGGGATGGGAGAGACTTAGGGAGCTCTGCCTGGGCTGTACCTTTCTTGTTTTAAGCATTGGATCCATAGCATTTCCCCACCTTGCCCGACCACTGAATTAAGGCTGGGCTGGGTTGTTTGGGGCAGGTTTTTAAAAACAGAGATAGGAAGGTGCAATTTCTACCTCCCTTGCCCAGGTCTGAGCACATCCGCAGCTGGACATTGCATTCTGAAATATAAATGGATCTGGAAATGATCTAGAGAGGAAAAACCATTCTGTTAGAGAACCAAGTTGGAAGACTAACACTACTTGATTTCAAAATGAATTATAAAGCCATAGTAATCAAGACAGTGTGGCATTGGTGCAAAGAACAACAAATCAATAGAATACAATAAAGATCCAGAAATATAGGCTGGGCAAAAGTAGATTTACAGTTGTGAGCACACGAAACACAGAGTGTATTCTTGTTTTATTATTATTTTATTATTTCCCATACCAACAACTATAAACCTCCTTTTGCCATACGCTGTATACTCAAGTCTCTATGGCCGGCCAGTTTTCTACAGTTTCTAAGACAACTCGGTGGAAAAGAAGGGTAATCTTTCCAAAAAATGGTGTTGGGACAACCGCCTATGCACGTATTAAATATTAACAAATATTAACGAAGCAAAAAGTAATCAATTTTCCACCAACTGATGACTGGATACATTGTTACAGAGCCACATAATTGACTAGTTACTATTCAGTAATAAAAAGGGACAAATACAGAGGAATGCAACAACTGGACAAGTCACAAAAACATGGATTACATTTAAGCCAGATAGAGGACTACAATCCTTACGATTGCAATTACATGAAATTCTAGGAAAGGCAAGATTATAGTGATAAAAAGCAGACCAGTGGTTTTTAGAGGCCAAAAAGTTGGGGGAGAAAATTGAATGCAAAGGGGCCAGAGGAGACTTTTTAGGATGGTGGAAATATTCTCTCTATGATCATGGTTACAGCTGTAGTCGAAACTCATCAAATTGCATATTTAAAAATGTTTCTGGTATGTAAATTACATGTAACTAAATAAAGGAACTTAAAAGAGAGGAAGGAAGGAAGGAAATTGCTATTTAGTGCCCAAGTCAGTTTTTGGACAAGGTTCTTAATATGTTAAGAAAGTTTTTGTTTATTTATAAGATATTTTTAAAATTAGGAATGTTGAATTGTGTCAAACATCTTTTTACCATTTGGTGATTATTTGAATTTTTTGACCTATTAATTAGTTAAATTTTGAATACAGATTTTCTAATGTTGAATTCTATTTGCACTCCTTGGGTAAACGCCTCTTGATTTGTACTATACCATTCTTTCAATATTCTATTTGTTTTTGCAAATACTTTGTATGAGATTTTTGCATTCATATTTATACATGACCCCTCTCTCTATACTTTCTTGTAGTATTTTTGTTGGGTTTTAGAATCAGTTTTTCTGACTTCATAAAAAGAATTTGGAAACTTTTGTTTGTACTCTGGAAAAGTTTAGATGGGAAAGTAATTATTTGTTCTGTCAAGGTTTAAAAGAATTCACTTGTGGAATTATTTGGTCCTGAAGTGTTTTTTTGTTTGTTTGTTCATTCCTCTCTGATAACTCAATTCAATTTCAGGTTTTAAAATTCCATTGGAATGCTCCTATTCTCTCAACACCCATTCAATCAACTTTTCGTGTTCATTTGCACAGGGCTTTATAACATGCCTTTGATGGGAACCACACCTGTCAGTCTGTTCCACCTGAGATCCTAATGGGCTGCCCTGCACATGGGTACAGGGAACCCCTCACACACTGATCTGTAAAGTCAAATGTAATCATAAGGCACTTAAAGGAACAGTAGTATGTGGGAAGAGAAAAGGGCCCCTTTTGACCTCTGGTTCTTTTGGTTGGTTCAATAATCAAATCAACATGAGACAGAATGACAAGTGAAAATCAAATTTAATATCCTGCACACAAGAATCCCACAGACATGAGAGTCAGAGATCCCATAGATCCCAGAGAGTCACAGACAGAAAGGGAGCATGAGGCACACATGACATTCTGAGCTAGGGATGAGGCGGGACTTCTCGCAGCTTCAGGAGTTCATTGCAGGGAGAGCACATGCTCAGTAATTAGTAGTTCTCCCTCCCACACAGACAGGTCAAGAAGGGTTATTTCTGAAGACTGATGGTTGCCAGGGAGGAGGTCTCGGCAGATATCAGGGCCCTTGGAATCAGCCCCCACACAGCAGCTCATATGCTGTGTTTGTGGCCGAAACGTAGTCAGTCAGCCTGAGGTTCAGGCCCACCCACTGACATGCCAACAGCAATCAAGTTTCAACTACAACAGGAGGGCACCGAACCCACACAAGGGACACTCCTGAAGCACCCAGTTCAGGTGACCAGGGAGATGGCACCACTGAGGCCCACAGAACACCTGCTACAGAAGACCTTGCCAAGACTGGGAGATGTAGCAGACCTAACTAACACATAGAAACAAGCACAGAGATCTGGCTGGTGTGGCTCAGTGGACTGAGTGCCAGCCAGCAAATCAAAGGGTCACCAGTTCATTTCCCAGTCAGGGCACATCCCTGGATTGCAGGCCAGGTCCCCAGTAGGGGGCGCATGAGAGGCAGCCACACATTGGTGTTTTCCTCTCTTTCTCCATCCCTTCCCCTCTCTAAAAAATAAACAAATAAAATCTTAAAAAAAAAAAAAAGAAAGAAACACAGAGAGACAGCGAAAATGGGGAGACAAAGAAACATGTCCTACATAAAAGAACAGGACAAAGAAAACTCCAGAAAAAGAACTGAATGAAATAGAGGCAAGCAATCCACTAAATACAGAATTCAAAACACTGGTTGTAAGGATTCTCAAGGAACTTAGAACCTCAATAAAGATATAGTAAACATAAAAAGGGCATAGAATAATATGTACAGGGCCAGGTGGGTACTGGAAGCATCGAGGGACCACTCTGTAAAGTACATGATTTTCTCACCATTTAGCTGCACAAGCTTAGACTAATACAGAATAATAGTGAATGTAAACTGTAAATGGAAAAATACATAAAATTTAAAATGAGTACTTGAGAGGGAGTTCAGAGCAGATTAGATGAAGCAGAGGACTGAATCAGCGATTTGGAAAACAGGGTAGCAGAAAACACCCAGTGTTATGAGAAATGCTAAAGAAGAAGATGCTTTAAGAAGAAGAAGGGGGAGGGCGGAAGAACATGACTATAAATGATGAAGTGGCAATAACTCCATACCTATCAATAATTGCTTTAAGTGTAAATCGATTAAGTGCTTCAACCAAAAGACATAGGATGGCTGAGTGGGTAAGAAAAGAAGATCCATACATGTCGTGTTTACAAAAGACCCACTTCAGATCGAAAGACACACGAAGGCTGAAAGTAAAGGGATGGAAAAAGATATTTCATGCAAAAGGAAATGAAATAAAAAGCTGGGGGAACAATACTCATATCAGACAAACTGGACTTTAAAACAAAGCCTGTAATAACAGATAAAGAAGGACATTTCATAATGATAAAGGGATCATCCCAACCAGAGGATGTAACCCTTGCAAACATTTATGCACCCAACATAGGAGCACCTAAATATATAAATAAGATATTGATGGACATAAAGGGAGAGACAGACAGTAATAAAGTTATAGTAGCAGACTTTAACACCCTACCATGTACTCAATGGATAGATCTTCCAGACAGAAAATCAAAAAGGAGACAGTGGCCTTAAATGACACAGTAGACCAGATGCATTTCATTGATATTTTTAGAGCATTTCACCCCAAAGCAGTAGAATATAGATTCAAGTGCTCATGTAACCAGCATTATTTATAAGAGCCAACATATGGAAGCAACCTAACTGCCCATCAGTGAATGGTCAGAGAGATGTGTGGTACGTGTCTACAGTGGAATATTACTTGGCCAAAGAAAGAATGAAATCTTTCCATTTGTGACAAATGGATGGACCTAGAGGGTATTATGTTAAGTGAAATAAGTCAGATGGAGAAAGACAAATACCATATGATTTTACTTATATGTGGAATCGAAAGAACAAAATAAATGAACAAACAAAAGAGAAACAGACTCATAGATACAGAGAGCAAACTGAGGATTGCCAGATGGGAGGGGTGGTTGGCGGCTGGGTGAAGAAGACAAAGGCATTAAGAAGTACAAATTTATAGTTCTAAAATAGTCATGGGGATGTAAAGGACAGCACAAGGAAAACAATATTATAATAACTTATATGTATGGTGCTAAGTGGGTACTAGACTTACCGTGGGGATCACTTCGTAAATTATATGAATGTCTAACCACGCTGCTGTACACCTGAAACTAATATAAAATAATATTAGATATCAACTGTAATTTTTTAAAAATTTAAAGAGTGAGGTAAGGGAAGTAAATCATTATTTCAGGTCTTGAGGTCAGCTTCAGTGTCCTTCAGCTTGGTTTCATGAGGATGTGGCTAGGGGGTCTTTTAGCTTTAGGGCTCAGGAGCTGAAATACAGCCCAGGCCATGATGTTAATCTTTAGCTTAACAAAGCATGTATCTTGAGTCAAGGCCACTGTTTCTTGCTGCCTCAGGGGTTTAATAACTGTAAGGGAAAGGACTAAGGCTTACAGGGCATGCTGTGAAGACACGGAATAGAGTGCTCAGGCTACAGGTTAAATCAAAATCACACATTAAATCAGGGCCTCGGGTTTCCATTCCAGCTGTGTAAAAACAATTAAGGCCATAAATATTCATTTGGGGAAAAAAAGCATTTACAACCTTTACCGAACATGGCAACAGGCTGGAAACTGACAAGAAAACGGCACAGATATGTAGCAATAGTGCATAGTAAGGAAGTCCAAGGTACGGTGTGGGGTCCATCAAAGCGCCTTGTAAGGTCCGGGTTCGTGCCCCAGCTGGGCCAAGGGTGGAGTGGGCGTCTCCGCCGATCATTGGCGAACAGCCGCCAGGGGGCGCTCCAAGCACGGATGCTCGTCCCTGGGGACCCTCGGGCCCGCGCGCTCTATAAAGAGCGCCCGCCTGCCGCTCCCTCCCCTCCCGCCGCCAGGGGGCGCCGCAGGCCGCCCAGCGCTCGCGAGCTGTCCGCGAGCAGCGGCGCGGGCGAGCCGCTGGGGCGGGCCGGGTAGAGACCATGGACCGCTTCGTGTGGACCAGCGGCCTCCTGGAGATCAACGAGACCCTGGTGATCCAGCAGCGCGGGGTGCGCATCTACGACGGCGAGGAGAAGGTAGGACCGCCCCGCGCGGCCCGGCCCGGCCTCGCGTTCCCCGCCCCCGGCGCGCAGTCGGGTTGGCCTGCCGGGCCTCCCCGGCGCCGTCAGCGCCCGCGCAGCGCTGCGCTGCGCCCCGGCTTGGACGCCGGCCCGGCTCCCGGCGGGCGCGGACCGTGGCCGCTCCCCGCCGCCCCCGGGCATCCCCCTTCGGGTGTCCCAGCCTGCGCGGGCCGAGAGGGGCGCCGCGGTGCGCGTTCGGCGCCATCGCGGCGGCCCCCACTTTGGGTGGTCTCAGCATCCGAGACCCGGATCCCGGCAGAACGCCCGCGCAGGCCCGCCCCGCCTTTGTTGGGACGCGGCCGCGGTCCTGTCCCCGAACCCCGGGCCGCGGGTCCTTCCGGCGCCGCCGGGGACCTGGCGGGGCCTGGCGGGGCTGCAGACGGATCGCTTGAACGGATTTCCGAAACGAGGTGCCCGTGCCTCTTTGAAACGCCAAAAAGCTAAAGGCTTTTTTTTTTAAAATTATTTTAGAAGGGACTTTTGTTTTGTCAAGAGCTGTAGTAGGCGGTGCCTTGTCATCCAAGCACAAGCCTTTGGAGATGGGTTTGCCAATAGACAAATACTCGCTGGAAGGAAAGGTTCTGCGGAGACTTCCATCGGACGGCCAACTGTCGGCCTCTCCTGGAAGAAATGTATAAGCTGGAAATAGAAAAAGATGTAGACACCCATTTTTAGTTTCCCGAAGTTTCGCTTGCTGTTTCTCCTTCCTCGTTCTGTTCATGAACTTCCTTCTGTCCTTTGCATACCTCCCGTAGCTGTGCCTGGGCGGCGCGGACGCCAGGTGGAGGCCTCCTACCGCCCGGGGAATGGGGGGCAGAGGATCCAGGCGCTCGCGTCTCTTAGGGCGTTTTCTGTTTTTCTTTTATTATTTTTACTGTATTTTTTCCATCACCATTTATTCCCCGTATACCCACTCCCGGATTCGCCCCCCTTCCCTCTTCGCCCGCCATCACCACCCTGTTGTCCGTGTCCATGAGTCCTTTTCTTTTTTTTCTCCATCCCTCCACCCCAAGCCCCTCCCCCACAACTGTCACCCTGCTCTCCATCTGTGATTCTGTCTCTTTTCCTTGTTAGTTCAGTTTGTTCATCAGATTCCACCAATGAGCGAAATCATACGGTATTTGTCTTTCTCTGAGTGGCCTAATTCACTTGGCATAATGTCTCTATTATTGAGCCAACGTCTTTTTAAGTCATTTGCCTGGATTTAGCCCTTCTCCACCTCAGCACTTTTATGAACTTGGTCTCAAGTTGGGTGTGCGCCTTTTGGTTGGAGTGATCGGTAGTTGTTTTTGTTTTTTAAAGCAAGGTGGCACCTTTGGAAATGTTGTAAACGGGATGCCCCAGCCGGGTGCACCTGCCCAGCCTCAGTGGATGTGATGACGCCCGGCGCTCAGAACTGAACCCCTACCAGGGCAGACACACCCTTCTGGGAGTCCTGCTCTTGCAGAGCACAGCCCTCCATTCTATCTAATTCCAGCATGCAAATTAGGAACACCTTGCCGACACCTACTGTAACTTTGATATATTTAAAATAATAAAAAATCAAAACCATTAAAAAACCATTGTTAAACCAGCAAATTCTGGTTTTCCCTTTAAAATTTTGGCTTCTTGTTTTAGCAGACAAGTAGATGTAATTATAGGAGGGTTAAGAAAGTTAGTTGAGACCCTTTGATCCAGTCAAGAATTCTCTTACCCATTGTAAGCAGGTGGGGTGGTGAGGGTAGGGAGTGGGCATCTTCAAGTTGAAGCGGAGCTCTAAGGTGAGCTGGCGCACCTCCTGGTCCCCAGGCTGGGAACAGTCAGTCACTCGCTGAGCTGTTGCTCTTATGACAGGGCCAGGCTGGGGGAAAGTCCTGGGTGCTGCCTTCCAGACCTCAGTGGCTGGAGATTCTCGGAAGCTGCGCATCAGCCTCCAGACCTGTTAGAGTTCCCTTTCAAAATCTTCCCCTGGCTCCCTGGACCATGCCCCCTTCAGGGCTGTGCCTCCCATCATGCTTCCCAGGCAAGTAAGTGTTCACGTGGCTGTCTAGAAGACCAGTGGGACACTCTTGGAGTGTCCTTACTCACCGTTGTGTCTTCTGGCTCATTGTGGGTGTGAAATATGTTTTTAACCAAAATCCAGAATAATTAGAGCACCTGTTAAGTGCAAGGAGCTTTATATCCAGTCTCATTTAATCCTCTGAATGGGCATGTGAAGTGAGTATTTTCCTGAAGAAGAAAGTAACTCTCCAAGGGAAAAGTGACGTGCCTAAGACCCACAGTTACCAGGAGACACAGGAGTTAAATCTCTGTTGATCAGACTCCTAGCACCTGTGCTGTGCTCACTGCAATGCCACACTTCAGAAGTACAGCCGTCGCCCGTGCCAGGCTATTTCTGTGATGTGTAATGCAGCCACCTGTCCTGAAGATGAGGACTCTGAGACCCTCAGCTGGTAGGTGGGAAAACTGACCCGGGCCAGCTCACACAGCCAGTAACTGGCGGAGCTAGAATGGATGCGCTCTCCTCACCAGGCAGGTCCTCTGGCGGGCAAATCCGGGCTTGCTTACTGGTACAGTCAGTTTTCTTGGGCCCATTATGACTGGGTAATTTGTTGTTTCCGTAAGCAGTGTAGATGGGTCGTTTGTTTCCATTCACAGAAGCTTCTGTGGCCTCAGCTAATTTAAAAAGTACTTTAAGAAGGTTTGTAGCGTGTAAAGTGGCAAGCTGGCAGCATATACTAGAAGGTTTAGAAAATATTTTTAGTAATTAGGAAACAGCGAGGTGTCCTTTCATCTGGCTGTTTCACTTTTAGGAATTTACCTTGGGAAAAAATCAGAAATACATAAAAATATAGTGAGTGAAGATGCTCATCTCAGCAGTATTGTGTTACATATTACACACATAGGGAAACTGGGAGTGATCTGAATGCCCACTGTGGGGATTGGTTAATTAAATATGACGTGTCCTAATCAGCAGGAGGAATTTGCTAGTGACAGGCTGCTAAGTGAAAAAAGCATGTTCAAAACCTATAAATGTGGCCTCATATTATTTAAAGATTACGCACATGCACCACACACCTATATATGAGGCCTGTCCAGAAGGTATCCAGCCATGTGGCATGAAAAATGGACATTTATTAAAGAAGGTACAAGATACAAGAAACATTGTACCCAGGACAGTGATGTGTCAGTCCTCTTCAAATAGGCACCTTGGGACCTCACACAGTTCTCCCAATGGCCATCAGCTGCCCGTCATATTTTCCTGAATCTCATTGATGGTCTGAAGTCTCTTCCCTTTCAAAGGTGAATTTAGTTTTGGGAAAAGCCAGGAGTCACAGGGCACCAAATCTGGGCTGTTAGGGGACTGAGTCACCTGGGTGATTGGATGTTTTGCCCAAAAACTCTACATGAGACGTAATGCATGAGTGGTCACATTGTTGTGATGAAGCTGCCAATCACCAGTTGCCCATAGTTACAGCCTTCTGAATCATCTGAGTAGTTTCTGCAGAGGAATATTCAAGCTTAAGCAAAATTTAATGCAGATTCATTGCTCTACTCGCTCAGTCATTTTGAATGTGACGACCACACAGTGCACATGCTCACTCAATGGCATCTACTGCACCCACTGACTAGTACAGTGAAGTCATCATTGTTCACACATGTGCATTCCAGTCCACCCTCCTTGGCTGCCAGGCTGCACTGATGGCACACAAACCATTCTTGTTATATTAACAGTGGCTGGGCTTTTTCTGGACAGAGCTTGTACACATCACATATGTATATTGTGTATGCATTATATGATTGAGCGATTTCATTTTCTTTTGTAGATTTTAAAAAATAGTTTCCAGATTTTCAACAGCATGTTATTAATAGAAAAAAAAAGTTAAATAAAAAAATAAAACAGAGGGTGATAAATGGTAAAGGAAAAAAAAATACAATAAAAAATGAAACAAAATCTTTAAAAAACAAAACAAAAAGCCAAAATAGGATATGAGCGTATTCATCAAATGCCTGAGTTAGAGCAACTTTTAAGTAGTTAAAATTTTTCTGTTGGTAGAAGCAAACCAGCCTAAACTTGTCAATCAGGTTTCCCTCACAATCCCTGGGAATCCCTGAAGGGAACTCTTGCACAATTTCTTCACTTAGAGCAGCAACGTTTTACGTATTTACATTTGCACCTTGTTAATTGACATCGCAACGGAACACACCCAGGCCTCGGCTTTAAATCTGCATCCTTCTGTGTGGCTTTCAGTAAAATAAAGTGCGGTTTCTTAATCAGAACGCTCCTGCTCTAACGTAGCATCATGTATTCTTAAGCTGATAAAACATGTGATGTTGGAAAAGAGAAGTCTTTGTTGCCAAAAACAGAGATTTTAAACATATCTTAAACTCAGTTATTTGGTTTTACATACACAAGATTAACCAAAACCTATGAAGCCACTTGGAACCTGGTGGCAGCAGCATGTACGTATCACTTCCGAGTCACAGGAAAATGTGGAATCCGTAGTCTTTCCTCTGTGCTGTTGAGTGTGTTTAAATTGCATGGTTTCGTGGGTCTCTTACCATCCAAGTTTATTAGCCATGTCAGTTAATACTTACTAATATTAAGATATTGGTAATACCGTCATACCTTACTTTTAAAAAACAATTTTTAAAATTTCA
Source organism: Macrotus californicus (assembly GCA_007922815.1). Taxonomy (NCBI): domain Eukaryota; kingdom Metazoa; phylum Chordata; class Mammalia; order Chiroptera; family Phyllostomidae; genus Macrotus; species Macrotus californicus. The sequence goes on from VMDR010004208.1 coordinate 60,073, forward strand.
TGTCAGAAGTGTTGGTTTTTTCATTACACAAGGACTTTTTCGGTAAAAGAATGTTTCTGCATATGTTTGATTTAACAGAATGAATTAGTACACATTTCAGAGTTACGCGACATGACGTGTGGATGTATATTTCCCTGCTGACGGACATTTAAATTCTTTCCTACCTGTTGCTTCCAGCAAACAGCAGTGCGTAACATAGAAGTATATCATTGTGCACACGTGTGAATTCGTCTGTGGGATAAATTCCCAGAAGTGCAATTACTAGCTTAAACGCTGTGTGTATTTGTATAGATTTTAATGCACTTTTCTCCTTGAAGGCTGGCCTCCAGCAATGTGTGTGCGTATGCTCATTCCCCCCACAGTTTACCAGCATGATATTATCAAATTTTTGGAGCCCTGCCAATCTCATGGATGAAAGGGGTATCTTTGATGGTCCCTTAATTTGTCTTTTTCTTATCAGCGAGGTTGAGCATCTATTAATATGTCATTTGTCATTCCTTTTCTGTAAACCTTCTGTTAATGAGAGCCTTTGCCTCTTTCTCTAATGGATTACAAGCTATTTTCCTACTGGTTTGTAAGAATATTTTATATTTTAAGGAAATCAGCCCTTGGTCTCTGATGTGGGTTATTTTTCTCAGCCTGTTATCTTTGCTCTTAGTGGTTTTGCCTTGAAGAATTTGTGGGCATACATGTTTGTGTCATTGGATTTATCAATCTTTTCCTCTAATGCTAATTGCTTTAATGTTTTTCTTAGAGAGAACTCCACTTTGAGATTATTTTTAATATTCTCATGAGTTTTGGAATGCTTTTATAGTTTTATATTTTTAAAAAGATTTTGTACATTTATTTTTAGAGAGAGGGGAAGGGAGGGAGAAAGAGAGGGAGAGAAACATGGATGTGAGAGAGAAACGTCTATTGGTTGCCTCTCATACCCGCCCTGACCAGGGACTGAACCCACAACCCAGGCACACGCCCTGACCAGGAACCAAACCCGTGACCTTTTGCTTTGTGGTATATTGAGCCACACCGGTCAGGGCTAATTTTACCTTTCTTCAAACTCAGATATCTGCTGCATCTGGAGTTACTTTGGTGCAGTGTGTTGGGTATGAGTCCACCTGCAGGTTTATTGCTTTTCCTGTTGGGCCGCCCCGTTGTTCCAGTGCCGTTGGTTGAGTCTCCGTTCACACTAACTTCGTGTCTGTGTCTATTTCAGGGTTTTCTTCGCATTTAAAAATTATTTTAGGAAGTTATATGAGCATTATACACGAATTCAATCTTATGGGGAAAATTCTATCAATCGGGAAGTTGTTTAAAAAGGGCACTTTGCTTCTGTCTGTTCCTTCACATTTTTCTGAGATAGTCATTGCTAACAGATCACCAGGTAATTCCATGTCGAGCTCTTCCTACGACTTACATGTGTATGCCTGTAGTGTGTGTGGAGATATTATCTATCTATGTATATCCATCTGTCTGCCTGCCTACCTACGACGGGTGATACTCTGTAAGCTGCTTTCTTTCCCCCTAACTCTGCGTCTTGGAGTCCCATGGCAATGCGTGGCACTCGGCCTCCCCATCCTTTTTAGTCCCTGCACGGAGTCCAGGTGTGAAGGCAGCACACTCCACTCCCCTGTCCAGCTCCCCTGTTGTTGCATATCTAGGCTGTTTGCAATTTTTCCCCAATTTTAGCAAGACTGTACATAAAACTTGCAAAGCGTGTAGCATAAATTCTCTTTATTTTGTGATAAGCCTCCTTCCAAAATATTTGCTTCGTGATTAATTTACTACTGTGTAGTTTCTGAGGAAGAAAAGCTGGAACACACGGAGTGATACGTTGTTAATATTTTGTGATGATCTTGTCTTTCTAGATAAAGTTCGACGCTGGGACCCTCCTTCTTAGCACGCACCGGCTGATTTGGAGAGATCAGAAAAATCATGTAAGATCCAGTTTTGCACATCTGTGTCTGGGTTTTAAATCACTGCAGCTTTTCTTTCCTGTTTTCCCTTTCTGGCAAACCTGTACATAGATGCAGTGAACTTTCATTTCCAGAATGTCGTCAGAGCGTGTGTGTGCCCGGCGGCCTCCCTAAACCGAGCGCAGATAGAGGGGTTAGAGTGTCCTCCCTCGTTCAGCTCCAGAAAAGTCCTCAGTCACCTGATCGAGACTCCTATTGACTCCTGATTTTTAAACCCCAGTGGGATGGTACCCCGTGCCTGACATTCCATGTGTGATGGGAAATTCTCCCGTCAGTGGCCAGGGGTCCTTAAAAAAACTTATTCCTCCTCAGCGCAGTCCGTTCTTCTGGTTGCTGTTGAGAATCAGGAGGACAGGTCTGCTGGGAAATGTGCACTTTTACACGGACGGTGAGAAGAAAGGCCCGGAGGCCCCTCAGGAAGAGGAGGAGGCGCCTTTTGCTCATTTCTAGCAAGAGAGAGCAGGTTATGTGTACACAGCAGACAGCTTTATTCCAAAGAGCTTTAACCAGAAAGTGTGTGTCTGAGAATAAATTTCAGTATCACC
>VMDR010004209.1:0-62607 GCA_007922815.1 Macrotus californicus
ACCTGGGTTCTTCACGCCCCACTGTGCAACCATGGCCAGTCTAAGCCTCAGTTTCCTCATCTGTAGAGTGGGGGCAATAAGAATCCCTATTAAACGCGACAAAACATGTTGCTGGGGCCTGCCACAGAGCCCATGCTCAGTAAGTGGAGGCTGCTATTAGCAAACGTGCCACATCCCGACCCACCGAAAACTTCACATTCTGAGTCTCAGAACCAATGAGCGGCGGTTAGAGGATGGTCTGGAATGTCTGAGTGGGCGGACTTCAGATCTGGGAGGCAGGGAGGCTACAAGGAGCGGGTGACCTGTAACCCCACCAACCCCATGTTCAGGGAGACAGACCAGCAGGCAGTTTGGCCCAAGATGGCAGAAGAGAAGGCACGGGGCTGCTCTGGACACATTCCCAGTTTCCTGAAACACAGCTCCCCTCTGGGCCACACGAGCAACTCCCAAAGTCCAGGCCTGCAGGCTGGCCCCCGGAGCTGAGGCCCTTGGTGGGAGGTGGGGGGTGGGAGGAGGGCTGAGTCATATCTGCAAGAAGCCACAGCAAGTGACTCGCATTCTCCAGACGGTGGTTGCTGGGAAGCCCCTGCAGCTCGGCCCTCCCACCACCGAAAGACTACAAAGAGCAGGAGGCCCGTACCTTCCCTGAGACTTGGCTGGCAGGAGGCCAGAGTGGGGTGGGAGCTCTGGGGGAGCTGTCTGGGCCTGGCTATTGGGTGGGGCTTTTTGCCCTCTAGGCTCTCACATGTCAGAGGGGCTCTGGTCAGGGCCACTGCCCTTCAGGGCAGAAGCCTCCGAAGTAGGGAGCCAGGAGCCTTGTAAAGCTCAGTGAGATCCCATCCCAACTGTATAGAGGAAACATGCCTGGGCAGGGCAGCCTCTCCCCGTGGCGGTGGGAGGGGAGCACTTTCTGGGTGGGCTGGTCAAGGCTGGAGCCTGTCTCAGTGCTCAGCACGCACTGGGCGCGGGCCTTCTCAATCTGCCCTAGCCTCAGCCTCCCACTGGCCCGCCAGCCACTTTTCTGACCTCACTAGCCCTCGGGCTCAGTAGGCTTGAGCCGGAAGTGAGAGATGTTCTCAGGCAGGGCTGCAGGCACAGGAGAAGGAGAAAACAAACCCACTCCAGGAGTTACTACAGGGAATGACAGGCCTCTCTCCATTGAACTCATGTCTGCTCAACAGCAGCCTCCCTCCGGGGAGCTCACAGCACCTCCCTCTGTGGGCCACTTCGCCCACTTCTGACTCCTGCTTGTCTGCGCACTTGACAAGCACGGCTGGGAACGGGCCTCCTTTCTCAGCAGCTCTGATAAAAGCCAATTCTGCTGAGCTCTCCCGCCGGCCTGTGGGACCCTGGGCTGGGTGCTGCTGGTCCACCAGGATGGAGCGGCATGTCCCGATTCACACTGCGCTGCAGGGCTGCTGAGGACGAAGGCGTTTGTTCGGGTGATGCCGACAGCACAGTCTTCCAGGCCCAGGGATGGTGGGCAAGCTGGCTGGCTGGGGCCCAGGAAGTGGGGAGGAGAGGAGAACCACCTGGCCGAGGGTCTCAGGAGCGAGGTGCCCTTTGAGGGGCTGAGAGGAGCAGGAGTTTCAGTCCCCAATCCTGCTGAGGACCAGTCCTGCAGCCGAACGTTGCTCGCCTCGCATTTCTGGTTTGGAGAAGCGGGCTCCAGCAGGAAGCGCACGTGACTGCCGCTGGCCCGGGGCAGACAGATGCTGTCGGGAGCACTCGGTACACAGAACCAGGCCGGTAGGGTGGGCAGCCGGGGAGCCAGCCCTGCAGATGTTGCTAAGTGAAACCTGATGTGGCAACATGAGAATCTGCAGAGCGTCTCACAAACAACCTTCCCTGGGATGTTTTGGATTGAGTTTTGTGGCCATGACGTGAAGGAGCCTCACATGTCAGGATAAAAATAGCTCTGGCCTTAATACACGACGCGAGTTACAGCTCAACAAAACCAGATGGGAAAACATTAGCCGCCGGGCCCAGGCCTGGCGGGGTCCCTGCTCACTCCCGCCCTCCGTCTACCACCCTGCTGGCCCCTCCAGGGGGTCTCTCTCCGGATCCACTGCCCTGAGAGTGCGGGGGAAGGGCCAGAGGACCCAGATGAGATTCAGGTCCTTTTGCTAATTGGCAGGGCAGTTGTGAGGAAGTGACACTTTCTCCAGTCTGTGAGCCTCACAAGGATAAGGAGCTTAGCTCTTCCTGGCACAGGACGTGCTCAGAGGAGGGGCTGAGTGACTGGGGGGCTGGTTTGGAATCAAAGGGGACAGGTGGGGAGGGGCTCACTGCCCTGGGAGAGAGGAGTCTGGCTCTTGTGAAAGGGTGTCTGGGGGGGTGGAGTCTGGGGAATCAGAGAGCCCAAACCCCACAGCTACGTGGTCAAAGGGGTGGTTAAGATGTTGTAGCAACAGTATCCTTGGGACTGATCCAAAAGGTGGTCACTTTCCTTTCTATGGGTCAGTCCAGCGGAGGTCAGGAGTCTTCTGCCCTGGGCCAACAGGAAAGGCTCCTTAAGTCTGGGACCCTGTCTGGTGTGGTTACAGGAGAGGAAGCAGAAGGGCAAGAAAGGAGGTGCTGAGGTAGCCTGAGGCCAGAATGGGGTCACTGTGAAGAGGAGGGCCACCCCCAAAAACTGTCAGGTTGGGTTCAGAAGCTAGCACCCAGAGACCACAGGCCTGGCCACTGTTCTGCTCCTCTCCTCGGGTGGTGGGAGCTTCTAGTGCTGGGCCAGGCTGAGCTCCCCTGTACTCCTGTCCTGAGTGTGGGGGTGAAGAGAGCAGGCTCTCAGGCCAGGCTCCTGGGTCAGCACCCACGCTGGTCGCCATCCCCGTGCCAGGAGGGAACGACAATGGCGCTCTCCTCTCAGAAGTGTCCTGAGCTCATCCACAGTGAGCTTCTGGGGGCCGACATGTGGCGAGTGCTTAGAACAGCGCTGGTCCTAACAAGAGCTCCACTGCTACAGTCGCTGTTAGCACCGGGGAAAGTACCCAGGGGTCGCTTTCTAGGTTTTTCCTAACACTCTCTGCTTTGGCCATGCCAGCTTGGGTTATAAGGAATAAAACGGCATCAGAACAGCTCACTTTTGTCCGTGTTTTTAGAGCTGGGGTCACACCCCCCCTTGGACCAGAGAGCCCTGACGTAAGCAGGTTCATCCCACCAAGAAGGGGCTGGGCCCAGAAGGAGAGGACAGGAGGATCGGGTTTTAGGGGCAAACATCAGTCCTGGGGTGAACTTTGGCCCCCGAGGGCCACGCTGCTGCCGTGCTTGGCCAAGGCCGCTCCTGTCCTGCAGCTGGGATATCCAAGCCCACACGGGCCAGGCACATCTCTACCAGGGGAATGGACCCAGAGGCCTCTTGCGCCTGCCGAGCCTTCTTCGCAGGCTCAGGGTCAGGTCCCTCAGATCTGCATGAGGGGAGCTCATCATCTCCTCTCCCCAGAGCCTGGCAGAGCCATGGCTGACATCCCCCCGAGTATGGACAGGCAGAGAAAGCCAGAAGCTGCCAAGTCACAGGCGATCCAAGCATTTGTTTTTTTTCCTTTCACTCCATCTCAATCTAAGGGAGACAGGGAAATGTGGTGTCCCTCCTCCCAGGCTGCTCTCCTCCCGACCGACAGCCCTGGAGGTGGCCCTCTTCCCTGCCCGGGGCTCTGCAAAGGTCAGGAATGAAGGGGAGCAGGGGAGGAACGACACCATCGCCTCCCCCCACACGGCTCTGCATTCGAGGGAGATGTTTACACTAGGGGGGGCGAGAGGAGAACCCTACTCTGCCTGGCTGGCCCGGGACCACTGCTGTGGCGCACTTAGGCCAACAGAGCAGCCACCTAGGCGTACGTTGGGCCTTGCTTCCCTGCCACCGACTCCATCCGTACCGTTTGAGTTTACAGACCCGACACACAGGCAGCACCATTTGATTCCCTATGAGCACCACTGACTGTCTTTGCTAGGTTCCTTGCCTCCTTGGCTTTCCAGGCAGTTCCTTTACGGGGTGGGGCGATCTACCCTAAAGGGACACAGCACTGCAGTCTGCAAGTTCTCAGAGCAGTGCCATGGAGAGGCAGAGGAAAGCAGAATCTAAACAGGAAGGGGGTCTGGCCTTGCAGCCACTGTCCACGTGCACAGCCAGATGGAAACAGACAGAATGACCCCCTGGCCTGCATGCCTTAAAAGCAATGAGACATAGACTGGCCCGCAGAGGAATGAGTGTGCTCCCTGCGTGCTTTCTGCCCTCAGAGCCACCCTCAACAGCCTCGGTGACTGGTGCATGCCCTCCGTCGGGTAGCTGGGGCCCAGCTCTGGCTTCCCATGCTCTTCTGTTTCTGGTATGAACTTGATTGTGACCTTTTAAAATCAGGGACCCATTTGAGAACTGCGGTGCCAGCTGTGGACGCACACACACGCGTGCACACGAGTCTTAGGCTAAGAGCACGTGGCCCTTGGTGCTGTAAGTCCTTGAAGCAAGAAACATTACTGGTGCAGGTACTTTCTTGGTGTTCTTTCCAGGATGGAATTTCTTCCCATCTGGCACAGCTGGTTGTTTTTCTATGAATCCAGGGTGAGTCCTGGCTGACGAGAGCCAGTCTGACGGCCTTGGTGAACTGGGGCAAGTCTTGACTGACTCAGCCTCGTTGGTGGCCCATCCATCTTGGTGGGTCCAGGAGCTGGGGTTCAGCGTTTGCCATCCAAGCACCCTCAGCCCGTTCCCAAGCAGCTGAAAGGGCTTATTGCCACAGGGCACCTCCTGGGATTCCCTGGGTCAGGCCCTCTGGCCCCGGGTGCACCGCACCCTCGCCAGCAGACTTGGGCTCTCCACAGCCATTTCTGTGGCCCATCCACAACCAAGTAAACATTTCAGTCATGATGAGCCCCCTCGGCAAGCCCTGGGGTGTAGTTAGGCATACAGAGCTCCAGTGGCACTTCTCTGTGCCCCGGAGGAAGAGAAAAGCCACCTTATAGATGGAGCACACAGTCCCAGGAGGCCAAGGTGCCCCCCTGCCTGGGGCTGTGCCGCCGCAGCTTTTGGATTCCCCCACTGAGGACAAAGGATGCTCCGACAAGGGGACTTGAAGGCTGGCCTGAGCCTTGCTGGTACCTTCTATTGGCTGCTGCCCCCTCTTCTAGGCAGGAATCACTGCTACCCCTTTCCTGCCCTCCAGGCCCTCCCTCTCCTACAAAGACCTTCTGCTCCTCACCCTGTCATGGAGGGCCCTCCCCCTACACTGAGCCTCGGCCCCCACACTCAACCTGTGGCATTTCTGTCATCCATCCTGGGGACTTCAGGTTGACCCTCAAGTGCTGACTTGGGGACCCAGGATGAAGAATGGAGTCCTGGGCTGTGGGACAGAGGGTGGGAACCTCAGCACGGGTCTCAGGTCAGGATGTGAGAGCCTCCCTAACTATGGCCTCTGACTGCCTGGAGGAAACCACTGCATCCTGGGCAAATAAGAGGAGGAAGCTGAGTTGCCACGGGAGCCCCCTTACTCCTCTCTTGCTTTCGTCAAAAACAGCGGGAAACTGGGGACTGGTGCAGGAGAGTGTGTGCAGCAGTGGTGGCCTAAAGCCTGGGAAGTCACTGAGGGACATCTCCAACGCATGGTCTTCTGTGCCAGCCTCGCAGCCCCAGGGCGCGGTAGAGCTTCTGTGGCTCCACCGAGCAGTGTGCCCAGGCGTCCTCTGGGGCCAGCCAGGGGGGCTGCCGGAGGGAAGCTGCTGCTGAAGGGCCCCGAGTTTATTTAACACTGGCTTCTGCATCAGAGAAGGGGCTGTCAGGACCTTGTGCCTAGATGTCAAGAGCCACTCAGGGGACAAAGACACACCCCAAGAAGATTCGCCGGTACTTTCCTACTGACTTGTATCCGTGGGCGTTTCCCAGATAGTGTCGTTGGGGGGACTGGTGTCTGCCTGGGAGGGAGGTGCTGGGAGTGGCACTGGTCTGGGAGAAGGGCCGCCTGATGTCTAGAAGGAGCTCAAAGGTGAGCCCCAGGAACGGCACGGCCACCTTCAAGGCCAAGGACTGCCTGGAAACATGTCTGAATTGTGCTGTCTCTTGCCTGGGCTGCCTGCCATGTTCAGAGCTATTTTTAGCTTCTCAGTGAGGAAGGAAATGGCTGCCTCGTCTTCCACCTGTGAGCCCTGACTCCAAAGCCCCTAGATTCCGGACTGGGGAGATGCTGCCCCAGGGAAAGAGACGATAGCTGACTCAGATGGTTTTACATTTAGCCAATGTCTCAAGATGATGAAAGGTGTAGGAAGACGAGGAAAGAGGGATGTGAGCGTCTCTCACAGGGGTGAGGGGCTGCTGGAGGCTGAGACAGGAGGCAGCATGGCAGCGAGGTCTGCCTGCCTCTCGGAGAGTGGCAATCACTGACCCCCGACATCCTGGTGGAACTCCAAGGCTTGAGAGTCACAGCCCCGAGCATAGCCCCCATCCAGGATGAGACGGAGCACCAGTGTTCCCAGGTCCCTGAGGCTGGAAGCAGCAGGGGAATACTTACTGGGAGCAGTCAGCAGGCCGGCTCTGCCAGGCGTGGGCACCTGAAGCTCTGAGTGGCTGACCCGGAGGTCAGGGCCATCGAGGGGGCCTGGGTCCTCTGTCTGGCCTGCAGGGGAGGAAGCAATTTCTGCCAACACTTCTAGATCCTTCAGGATAACCTGGGGGAGAAAGGCAGAGGATGAGGGACAAGGACCCCCATAGGTAGCTATGGCTAGAGACAGAGAACCTCCTCCAGGAAGTGGGGAGGGGTCTGCAGAGGGCGATGGGCTGGGGAGAGCGGCCCAGACTGTGGCTAGAATAGAGCTCAGAAAGTTCCACAAAGGACAGCACTGGAGAGGACAGACAGGCAGTGGACAGGAGCAGCTGGAGGAAGAAAGCTGGAATCTGAGGCCTGGAAGTCAGCTTTGCCATGACATTCCCCTCTGGTCCCTGGAGTGGGGAGGCGAGGGGACCCCAGGATGTGTGGGATGGCACACACTGCAGGGCTCCTGGGTGGCCGTGCCTGAACGATAACCCAGCAGTGCCCTACAGGCCACACTTCTGGGTGTGGCAGCCATGGCCCAGCCCCCCACTTGGTCCCAGGACAGATCCTTCTGCAGAACTGATACCAGGCCACAGCGTGTCCCAAAGGACCCTCCACACCCGGGGTGTGACTCTGGGCTCCAGGATAGAAGACTTTCTAACTCCAGACGTGCAGCTCACTTCTCGGCTGCCTCCAAGGCGTGCATACACAGAAGCGAGTGGAGTGAGGCCTCTGAACCTGACCCCTGCCCGCCAAGCTCTCCCAGGGAGGATGCAGAGTTGAGCACAGAGAACAGTCCAAAGAGCAGGCTCAGGTTAGGGCTGAGTCACAAGGTGCCCCAGGGCTGCCCCCGCAATCCAGGAAGCCCTGGACCAGTGGAAGTGACACAGAGCTCTGGGCGGCCCCAGGCCCCACAGCCACCTAGTGCAACACGCTGACTACAGTCAAGGTCAAGCTGCTCCAGAGCTCCCTGCGGGATGATAAAAGCGTTCGGGAGTCAGACAGTGGAGATGGTTACACAACCTTGTCAATGCACTAAAACCCCTGCATCGTCTATTTTAAAAGGGAGAATTTTATCACAAAAGACACGAAAGCCACTAATCTCTCCTCCAAGCCTGAGGGCAGCTCCTGTCTCTAGGCAACTGATGTGCCGGCACCCCACCCTGCCTGCCCCAGCTGTCCCTCCCTCCGGGGTCCTCTCTGCGGCCTGGCACACGCAGCTGGGCTCCTTGTTTGCTGGCCCCTCCTGGCCCCACGGTCTTCTCCCAGCAGCCAGTGTGTTTGGCACGAAGTTTCCCCAAGAGACAGTCACTTCACTCCTCGCTCTGCCGCACTCCAGCTGCACCCAGGTTGGACACGGCATTCACACCAGATGCCGTCTCCCGGCTGTCCAACCTTGTCCTTCCCTTGTCTCTCTCCTGTGTGCTTTGCCAGGTGCTGTGCTGGGGCCTGGGGCTGCAGGTGAGTCAGACTCGCCCCAGCCCACGGCCTGGGGGCAGACCTACACGTCCCTGCCCTTCTGCACATCTGGGACATTCTGACTGCTGGGCCTGGGGGAAGGCATTCGTGCTGGCTGCTGAGCAGTCCAGGCAGATGGCAGGAGCAAGGGCTGCCTGGTATCCAGGCAGAGGGCTGGAAGCCTGCGTGGGACGAGGTCCAGAAGCAGGAAGGCCCAGACCTCAGCTGCCATTGAAGGAGGCTCCCAGAAGGCTTTGGCTTCCACAAAGGCAGAAAGGACTAGAGAGTGGGGTGGGAGACAGACCACAGAGCAGAGACAGTGTCGGGCCCGCTACGCGAGGGGGCAGCCTGAGCCCTGGCTCGCAGGATGTGTGCTCCGCATCCTCAATCTTCTGAGCAAGTCACTGTCTAAAGGTCGGGAGGTGAAAGGACACCAGGGAGTCCAAGTAGGGGAGTGACCTGTCCAAAATAAACAGTGAGGCAAGATGCCAGCCAACTGTGCCTTAAAAAGGTGAACATAGGGCTGCCGCTGAAAACACGTCCACACACACTTCCACAGGGGCGTGCACAGCGGCATCAGAACCAGAAAGCAGACACCACCCAAACACCCACCAACTAACTGCTAAACGGGTGACAGAATGTGGCACATCCATGCCAGGAACGCTATCCGGCGACATTAAGGAACGGAGTTCTGATGTATGCCACAACACGGGTGGACCCTGAAAAGTGCTGCTGAGTGAGCAAAGCCAGACACATGAGCCACCCAGGGCCCGATGATTCCATTTCCGCGAAATGTCCAGGACGGGCAGGCCCGCGGAGACAGACGTAGATTAGTGGCTACCAGGGGCTGGCGGAGGCAGGCACAGGGAGTGAGTGCTAACGGGCGCAGGGCTCCTTCGGGGGCGGCGAACAAGTTCTGGACTCAGACAACGGCGAAGGCTGTGCACCTCGTCTGCAAAGCTTTAAAAGGGTGAGTTTTGTGGTGTATGGGTTCTAGCAAAGACACCCCGACAAGTCAAAATCCCAAATTGACACCCTGGTTCCCAACCCAACGGTACTTGCCGAGCAATCGGCTCTTGCTCTGCCCAGGGCCCCAGGCAGGGAACCCTCGCTGACCCCCCGACATCTCACGCCGGGTGCAGACTCACAGGAGAGCCGAGGGGGTCTAGGAGGCAACCCGCCGGCCCCTCCCCCAGGCCTGGCTGGTGCAGTGCAGAGCCAGCCACTCCTCCAGGCAGCAGGCCCTGGCGGTCAAACGGTCAAACGCAGCAAGTGAGAAAAGCAGGAGGCGGCTGGGGCCAGGCCGGCACTCAGGCTAGATCCTGGCCCCCAGAGGGCCACGCTGACCCACGCCATGCTAACGGCTGATGTTTAGCAGCAGCCCCTGAGTGGCCGTGCTCTGGCCCCAGGGCCAGACTGCAGGGCCGGGGAGGCTGGAGGGGGGCCGTCTTCGCTCTCAGCCGGCCAGCACTCCTGCCTCGCTCGTCCTCAGTCTCACCTTGTATGTGGTCATGTGCTCAAGGTGACAGGGAGTCCATTTCACACTCAGCTCTGGTCCCCAAACTGGAGCGCCGGTCACTTCGCCCCCACAACCCCCGCCCCCAGCGTCGTCTGAGTGCCAGCTGTGGTCAGGGGCCTGTGCTGGGTGGAGGGGATGGAAGGCCAACAGGACAGTACTCTTGGCAGGTCACAACATGCCGGCGGGAAAAGGGCGGTGAACACCGACAGAGCAGCGCTTGTGCCACAGGAGACAGCAACTTGGCCCGAGGGGCGCCGCTGTTGCCTCACATACGCAAGGTCGCCGGGAAGGCTAGAGCTGCCCCTTCGTGCACCACTTCTGTCGCAGGACCGTCGGTGCCGCAGCCAGGCAGGGCTGGTGGCCCTGGCTGAGGGACTGGGCTGGGACAGCAGCACACACATGGAGGGCTTCAGATTTTACTTCCCACCAGACAATTTGCGTCGTGCCTCTCTGTGCCACCTCCTCCGTCCCACTGGGGAGTGCAGCCGGCAAAGCTGCGTATTTTACATTTTGAATTCTCTTATTTTAGGAAGTTTAACACCAAATGGCAAATGAATGCAAATTACACTGCAGTTGCACAATTAAAGCCAGAAATGTTGCCTACAGGTTCCGGGCAATCCCAGCCACTCCCCTTGTGCTTGCAATATCAAAAGATGTTTCTCTGGTCCCCAGGGGCTGGCAAAAAAGACCACAGAGAGTCCTGCCAGGGGCAACGCCACACATGTGCATGTGCGCACACACACACTCTCTCTCTCTCTGTCCTTCTGGTCCCTTAAAGTGAGAGCCAGAGACCAGCACCACCATATCCTTCAGCCTCCTACTGGCCAGAAGGGGAAGGGGCTGTCACAATGGAGGGCAAGGGACATCTTGAAGAGGGGAGTTGGGAGCTTGTGGAGTGCCACTCTGGGGCTTTGAGATGGTTGACATCCAGGCTCACTGGCTTTTCCCCAGGTGACCAGCAGATTCCACTTGGCCCAGGAGTTGAACTTGAGGCTTCAGATCAATGCTCCTGATGCAGGCCTAGGCCAGGACTCTGCCCCAGGAGCCAGAAGAGGTCCCTGTGGGAGAAAGGCCCTGGGAGGCAATGTCAACAGGGGGCCTGGGCAACAGAGGGGCCACCCTCCACTGGATGCAGCTCTGAGTCTCTGTGTGGAGCCAGGGTTTGCTGCTTCACCCCCTGGAGACCCCACAGCCCTTGGTCTGTGGAAAGGAAGCCTAGGACGAGGACAAGGTGATCTTGGCAGCCTTGCTTAAGAGGCACCTGCTTAAGGCCTGGGAGAAAGGCCCTGAGCTAGAGACACACCACTCGGCCTCTAGAAACGGAGCTTGCTCTCCTTCCAACGAGCAGGCCGGTGGGCCCATGCCTGTGCTGGCCTGGAGTCCTGGCTCCGAGAATGGGAAAGGCTCAAAGCAGGAGGGAGCCACACCAATCAGTATGCACTACACAGCATTTTGCAAAATGAATATAAAACACTTGTGCTTTCTTTTTGTGTGAGAAAAAGGAGGAGGAAAGGGGGGGGAGGGAGGTTACAAGGAAGCAATATTCTGCAGGAACAGGAGGGCATGCCGTTACCATGGCAATGGGCGGGGCGGGGGGGTGGGTGAGCCACATCAGCTGGCCACCCCAGAGCGAAAGGGTCAGTGGCAACTGGGTGTGGAAAACCTGTGACAAGGCAACTCTGAGGGAAGGAAGCAGGGGTGGTGGTGGGGGGCTTCACACCCCCTGTGGCTTGGGGAGGAGAAACAAGGAAGCCCTTTCTTGCAGGAGGTGACTTGACACCAGCAAAGAGCACTTTCAGTGCAAGAGGGGAGTCATCTGGATGGGGCCACTGCAGGCTGTCACCACACTGCATTCCAGCAAGTCAGGGACAGTCTCTCTGGGATGGTGGCTGTTTCCTTTCCTTCTCTTACTGGTCTGTACACAGGCACTCTCTGTCCCAACACCTCATCCACGGACCAGCCCTGGAAAACCCCTCGTGGTAGGAGGTTCCTTCTCCCGGACCCCTAGGTGCTCCTGGCTGCTGCTCCACTACCTGGGAGCAGCTGGAGACCCAGCGTGCGTGCGGCCAAGTCCCTTGGCTGGGAGACCCGTCCTAGCCTCCCACGGACTCCTGACCATGAAGTCCCAGGGCGAGGCGTGGGCAGATGTTGGATAAATACTTGCTGACCTGCGGTGCTGGGCAGGAAATGGAAGACGGATGGTTCCGCATAGCTTCTGCCAAGAGGATGGATGAAGCCGCCGCCCACTTCACTCTCCTCATTTATCTCCAAGAAACTTTTGTCAAAAGTTTGGGTAGGCCACTGGTCAGCTGATTATGCCCCAGATGTCCTCTGGCTCAGCCTTCCAGCCCTGTGAGGAGTGAAGGAAATCCCTAAGCGGGCCCTCTCCAGTCCTGGCCAAGTGGAAGCTGAAGGAGTGCTTCCAAGGGACACACTCTGTGCTGGCAGGCGAGGTGAATTCAGGCTAAGGGCCCTGGAGGCCAAGGTGTGGCCCATGCAGCCACTGCCTCCCAGAGCAGTGGGGTGGCAGCGCCTGAGATCTGGGTCAGGTCAGGTGCTCCTGACCCTTGGACGTGGAGCTGAGAGGAAGGGCAGAGGCATGTAAGTGTGGGGCCCTCGGCTTCCTTCACAAGGAGCCTCCTGAGTCCGCAGCCACATACAGAATGGCTCCTGTGACTGGTAGAACTGGCCAGAGGAAGTCAGGCTGCTGTCCTAGGAGGGGTCACCCGTGGAGCCCTGGAAGCAGGTACCAGGGCTGGAGGCCCCCGCCTGGACGCAGCAGTGCAGGGTGGCAACCAGGCCCCGGCCTGGGAACGGTAGCGTTCTCAGACAACAGGGTGGAGCAGGCCATGCCCAGCACCTCCTGTGTGTGGGGGGAGGGCCCCAGCCCTGCCTCCTGCCAACAGCAAGGAAAGCACTGCCAAAACGTTCACATGTAGGGTGGGAGAGGGTGGCTTAGGCGAGGACCTGCTTCCCTTCCCATTGAAAAAAACGCCCTGACTCAAAACCTTTTGTTTTAGTGAAGCAAAAGCAAATTTAAAAAAAGGAAGAAAGAAAGAAAGAATTACACCTGCATTCGGGCGGCCGGAGTTGGAGAGCATGTCTTCAGGGACCAGGATTGCTTTCTCTCTGTCCTTTCCCTCCCTGACTTCCTCTGTTTTTTACATTTTTAATAAAATTTGAAATCCTTCCCTGAGTGCCTAGTTCTGTGCCGTATGTGCAAAAGGTCTGCACTTAATGTTCACTGTTAAGTTCAACTAAGGTGATAACAGTGTGGGTTCTGGCAGCTTAAAATGTTCCAGCCGCCATCCCTCGGAGGCCAGCCTGGGGCCAGCCAACTTGATTTCTTGACCACCCCCCAACTCCAACTCCTCTCCCTTTCCCTCCCACCCCACACGGTCTCCTTCCTGCGGAGACCAGCCATGGCTTATTTGCATCATACCATGAGGGTGCACTCTTGGGTTACGAATGCTCCCCGTGGGCAAGGCAGGGAACAGGGAAGAGCAGGTGCTGGGGCAGCAGTGGAGCACACACCGCTGCAGCTCGGTTACCAGGCGATGAGCCGAGGGGCCAGCTGTCTCCAGGGCACCCGTCCCTGGCAACCAGGAGAACAGCACAGGCTCCGTGGTCTCCCGCCTGCCTCCAGGTCCCCACTACTCCCAGGGTATCTGCAAGCTACATGGAGCCCTGGTCGAGAAGGCAGGCTCTCCTCCAGGCCCGGCTTCTTGTCGAGCGGGGTCAGCTCTCCACCCTCCCCATCCCTTATTTGTTAACTTCCTCATAAAATGTTTCTGAGTGCCTGCTGTATGCTGGACAAAGCCTCCGTCCCCAAAGAGTGTGACAAGGGCTATGAGAGGACACAGGGGACTATCGGCACGGATGGGGACCTGGCCGGCCTGGATGTGGAGGAGTGGGGGGAGGGGTGTGTGTGACAAACACCATGGTTCACGGAGCATCGGAGCTGAGCTCTTGACCAAGATGATTTCACCTCTCTGAGTCTCAGCTTCCTCCCGAGGGAGCAGGGGACATAGGAGAGCTGCCCTGGAAGGCCGTATGCAGATGAACCGAGACCGTGCACGTCCAACGACGCCCAGCACATGGTCCGGAGGGGAGGAAGCGAGTGCTGGGTGGCAGGTCTTCCTGTCAGCAGTGGGGACGACCCAGCCTTAGCATCTCTGGGCTCACCAAACCTGCCCCAACTGTGGCCTTGGGGACTGTCAGCAGGACGTTGTCAGGAAATTCAGCTGACTCAGCTGTGGCATTGCCAGAGAAAACTGACATACATCTTGGGAGAAATTTTAGTTTCTGAAGATGCCATGAACACTGAGTAGGGTGAGGGGTGAGAACAGGGGTTCTGGTTGGGCCACCACCCTGAGGCCTCTGGAGGAAGGACAGCAGGGTTGAGAGCTGGGGCAGGGCCCTAGAATTCCAGCAGGATATTAACACTGGTCCCTACCTGCGGTTCTCCACCAAAGATGGGCAGGAAAATCACCTGGGAGCTACCAGAGGGAACAGTCCAGGGGGTCCAGGCTGAGGCCCGCACGGCTGCATTTTCAGAAGCTCCAGAGGGTTCTGACTAGCCGTCTTTTCTGGAATCGCTCTTGTGCCAATGGGCCCTACTTGGGGAAGCAAGCCTCCCTTTGCTCACCCTGCTTGGTCCCACCTCCGTCTTCATCAGGAGGCTGGGTGGGCCAGGCAACTGGCACCCCCCCACCTCCGGCCCCCACCCCCAGCTCAATCCCTGACGCCAGTTACTGTGCTGGCTCTGGGACCTTACTTGCTCATCACTGGAAGGAATCCAGACAGCGATAAATACCAAAAACACACCCGCACACAGACCTGCCTTTCCCAGAGTGGAACGCCGCCAGGCCAATTGCAGTTACTGCGGGTCCTCCCTTCACTGGAGGGCGGCTGAGGAGGGGAAAACAGAGTGCGGACCCCCAGAAGAAGGACAAGAGCAGAGGCTCCCTCGCCAGGCGTGACTCTGGGACTGATCCCCTGCTGCTCTCCTCCCCTCCCTGCCGAGGGCTCTTTTCAGAAGACTGAAGTCCTCTCAGGACCCCTAGCGGTGACTGCCAGTGCCTCTGCTAGGCTGTCGGGGCCTGGGTGTCTCTGGGGACTGTGACTGGGGTCCCACCCCTCTCCCTTGCTGCAGGTCAGCCATAGGGACAAGAGTTCAGGGTCTTTGGCAGGACCCCCGGAGGGCGGCAGCAGGGAAAGGGTCCATGCCTCTCTTCTGGGACATTCTTGCTGGGGCCCAGCTTGTCTCCCTACCTGGGGTGGGCTATCAGCAAGGAGAGCCAGTCATGGGCCCTGCCACCTACCCCTCGGCGCTCTGGGGTGGCAGCTGGCCCAACCATGCCCCTGACGGTGAGAAGTCTTCAGAACTGAGGAGTTGTTTTGGAGAGTGTGGAATGACAACTGGAATGAAATAAAAACCGAGGCAAGGACATGAGGAGAAACAAGCCCCATTCTGACGGAAGACCGTCCACTTTTGAGCAGGCCGCATTAGTATTCCGGGGAAGCAGTCAGGACCACGCACAGCTGGAGCTGGATGGGGCCGACGCAATCCAGTCCAGCGAATTCTAGGGAAGACGACCGAGGTGAGAGATGCGGGACTTGCTGGCCCCACAGAACAGGGCTGCGTGGGCCGGAGGCCTGTCCTGTTCCTCCCCTCCTCCTGGAGGGGCCAGTGTGCTGCCCAGGGCAACCCCCGGGGCGGGTTGGGGCCAACTGCTCAGAGAAGGTGCACAGCCCAGCCAAGGACAAAACGCCGGAAACACTGGTGGGGGCTGGCCTGGGGGAAGCAGTGCCCTGACCCGCTGGACCCCCTGCTCTGCAGTGAGGTCAGACCTGGTGTGGGGGTTTAAATGTCCTGGAATCAGACAGACGTGACACTTAATTCTGGCTCCTGCCAGTGTGACCTTGGGCAAGTTACCTCCTCACGCCTGAATCTCCTTTCATGTCAAACTGGGGAAATTAACATCACTGCGGGAGTGCCGGCGGACTCGTTAAGACAATAGATGCAATGCACTCAGAACACAGCCGCCCACAAATTTCGGTTTCTGCCCTCTCCTCCCATAGACACGTGGGGCCGGACATGGCGCCCGCCATGGTTTCCGAACAAAGCCAGTAGTGGGGGAGTCGGACAGGCTGTCATCGGCTCTCATAGCTGCCCTCAAGCAAAGGGACTGCTAAGGAAGTGGGAGCCCTCGTTTCTGGAGCAGACATGGAGGGACGCCGGTTTCCAGCAGTGGGCCCTCCCTCCCGGGAGCCCCAGTCACCTTGGACTGTGAATCAGGAGACGGACCTGCAGGGACTCAGAGCCTCGCCCACCATTCCTCACAGTGCAGCTCTCAGGTATGGGGCCTCCCCTTGGTGGGAGCCATGCTGAAGTCCCTGATGTCACTAATGAAATCCCCTAAAAGCAGAGAGATGAGTCTCTGGGCCCAGCTGACCCACCCACCAAAGTGACACGGGTTCCTGGGGAAAAGTCAGGGGACACGATGGGACAAAAGGGCTCTGCTCCCCGAGACAGGAAGCCAAAGGCAGCTCACCCCATCTGCTCTGGGGGCCAGGCTCAGGCTGCCGGTCAGGAGTGGGCGACCCCAGAGCCGCCCCGCACGTCTCTCGCATGAGCCTCAGCCTGTCCCTCTTCTGGGCAATAAGCTCAGCCAGACCTCTCTCCTTCGAGAGGTTTGAGAACCTCTTCAATTCTGTGCCATTCCTCCTGGGACCCGGACCAGGAAAACAAACGAAGTCCTAGCCCCCTCCCCCAAAGCCAACCATCCCTCAGATACAGCCATCGGAGACCCCCGTGCTGGGGGCGGGGTGCTGCGTGCCCGCAGACAGAGTGGGTTAATGGGCAGAGCTCTATACCCAAGAAAAGAAAGAGTTCATGGCCCCTCTTCCCTCAGGACTCAGCACAGGCTGGAGCAGCCCTCTGGCTCCTGCCCTACAGGTCTGGGCCCCTCTGAGATGCACCCTGGGCCTGAGGACAGGGCATGCCACTCCTCTTGCGGTGTACTTTCAGGACTTTTGTGGGTGCCTCCAAATCACTGCTCGGACCCACCCCGCTAGCCGGCCTTCCGAGCCAGGGCTGCACGACACGACACACTGGGCATGACGCTAGCCACGCTCTCCGTGCAGTTCACGGGTCCCTGCGCCTCGGACTCGGGCACTGCTGTGACCTACGTCCTCACGTCCTGCCCTCCCAACGATTCTAGAAAGGTGGTTCTCATGCCTTTTTTCCTGCTTCTGCCCCAGTCACATTATCTCCAAACTCCCACCGGCAATTTCTATTTGTGGTTACTCTGAAACTAGGGGAGAGAAAGGGGGGCTTCTTCCAGTGGGGAACATCTGCTCTAAGTGTTAAGGACACCCCAGGTTTGACACGTTGAGCAAAATCTGAGGAGGCTGCTCCGGGAGCTCTTCTGGGTCTCAGTGGAAGCTGAAGGTTTCGCTTCTGAGCAAGAGTCTGGCAGAGAGAGGCCCTGATGCAGGTCCTCTGCCAAAGATGCCGTTTCCCTCCTTTCCCTGGACCCTGGGCAGCCAGCTGGGAGCCCTTCCACCTGCGATGCAACAACCACCACCTGCTGCCAACAGGCCTTGCTCCGCATCAGCAGCTCCACCTCAGGGGTGCTGGGGGGCCGGGGGCGCAGACTGGGAAGGGGAGGAAGTACAGAGAGGGCGCTGGTCCTGCTGCCCACTGTCATTCCCTTTGTTTTTTCTAAGGCTGGAGATGGGGATGAGCCCCCAAACACCCTGCCCGCCCTGCCCATCTGCACGGGGCCTGTGTGGTCCTAAAGGCAGGTGGGGGCACAGGACAGAGACCAGCTTCTGCTCCAGCTTTTGCTGCTAAAGCCGAGGCAGGAAGGCTGTGGGGCACCACAGGGCCCATCCTCTGATTTCAGTGTCTCTGCCGTCGGGCCCTCTCACAGAAATGACTACCAGCCTCGGAGGGCCCTGCTCACTGCCTGTTTGTGGGTGCTGGGCCCCGTGCTGAGCACCCACGCTCTCCTTTGATCCTTACGACAAACCTAAGAGGGTGTTTCCACATTACTCCTGGGTTTCGAATGAGGAAGCTAGGCTCGGAGAGGCTAGGTCACTTGTTCCAGGCCAACCAACTAATTAACGACAGAGCTAGGGTCTGGATCCTGGGACTTCCTGATCCCAAAGCCCCTGCTCTTCACCACCAGGCTGTACGGTCATGGAGAAAATGTTACCAGAAAGGGATATCATTCCAAACCACAACAAAAATACAAAACACCAAAAGTAAAGTTCGTGACGAATAAGACATACAGAAGTACTTCTTACCACCGAGATTTTACTACCCATTTCTCGAACCAGAGGGGCTGCACCTCCTGCCCCAGGTCCCTGGAACAAAGGGATGGGTTCAGGCTCAGGGCTGGGCCAACCACCTGGATGCTACGATCGGTCGAGGTGGAACCAGACTCCGTCCAGGTCTCTTCTAAGACGGAGTTCCTTTTTTTTTTTAAGTTCTACATTTTTGTTTGTTTTAAATAGGCTTTATTTTTGAGAGCAGTTTTAGGTGCACAGCTGCACTGAACAGGAGGCGCGGAGTCCCCACATGCCCCTGCCCTTGCATGGCCTCTGCCATCATCAGTGTCCCCCACCATGGTGGTGACAGTCGAACCTACACTGATGCCGTCATTACTCCCCACCGTCCGTAGTCCACACACAGAGTCACGCCTGGTGTGCATTCTGTGTGCTTGGGCAGATATACAATGACCTGCACCCACCATCACACCCTGAGGAGTTTAAATGTGGGATGGGTGGAAGTTGTACTTGGGAGTGGGGGAGGGGTAAGGAATGACCTGAGGCCCCTCCTGGGCTAGCCTCACCCTCAGGAACGGGAGTGCTCAGTGGGGATGCCGCAGGCAGGCTCCGGAGGCAGGTGAAGGGGCAGGCCCAACTCCCCACCAGGGTCTGGCAAGGAAGCTCTGAGAATGCACCCTGCGTTCCACGCTGTTGAATCAGGGAGCATTGTCACTTAAAAACAAGTAATTGGATCTTTAGCTAATGGAAGGATTTCTATTCTGGTGCCAAGAATATCAATTTGACACCTGCAAATTCTTTGTGACGAAAGGGATTTTCAGAGAGTCTGCAAGGAGCAGGCGGTACCGAGCAAACTGCCACTTCTTCTGAACAACGGAAAAGCAGAGACAACTGAGGATGCCAGAAGGGTGTTGACTACCAAGCTGTCACCGGGATAGCACTGAGAAACAATGACAGACAAGACATCCCTACGAGGCCGCATGCCAACGGGACTGTGGGACACGCTGGAGGGGCAGAGCCCGGTCTCTGAAGCCCTGCCCCTCCCTGCGCCAGCTCTTTCATCACTGACACTTGTGTGCGCTCTGCCCCGAGGCCAGTGCTCTCGCCACGGGTGAGGAACGAGGGTTTACTACAGTCACACTGGAAGAGAAAAACATCCGCACCAAGGCGATGGCTCTAACGTCCCCAACATAAAGAGTTTCTAGAAGTCAGCAAGTGGACAAGGAGTCTGCAGGTTGCAGGGAGAGCTGTTTCAGAACACACACCCTCTCCACACCACACAGAACTCTTCTCAAGAACTTGTGGAACAAGAGAAGGTGGCCAGAAACAGGGGCGATGATTCAGTTAGACAGGGGCTCCCCATCTCCCCAGCTGGCTCTGACAGGGGTAGCCAGGGCGTACAGGGGAACACCAGCATGGCAGCTGTGTGGTGAGGGGGATGGGCTTCGGGCTCAAACAGGTCTGGTTGGAGTTTGCTCCACCACTTCCTAGCTGTGTGCATGTTACTTAACCTCCCCAGGCCTGGGAGAAAGTACTCCCCACAGAAAGGCCAAGGCCTCTTTAAGCACTGAAGGGAAGGGTGCAGCCGAGTCTCCGGCACAGCACCGACTTCACACGAGTAAGCTGTTGTGAAGAATCATCCAAGACATGGGGTCAGCTGGGCCTCGAGTCCCCCAGGCCGGATGGAAGGACCTTTGCAGGGGATGTTATATCCATTAGACTCCATGAAGCCTTTAGTAGGAAGGGGCCTCCCACCAGCCCCCGTTTGGCTGTGGTCTGATTTGATTGAATGGCCTTCAGGGTCTTGTACCCCAGGGAGCTCTGATTTTATATCAGGGCTGTGTTTGGAAATAATGGGAAAACTCAGCAGAGAGCTTTTTCTAGATATCCTAGAAAGGAAGCTGCAGGAGAAGAGGGACTTTGTCTTGTGTGTGGCTGTCTGTCCACTGCCAAGTACACAATAAGCCCTCAAAGTCACTAAAGAGATTGGGCAGGGGACACTTAGGAATGTGATTCTGGTGAAGCAGCAGGATGTGGCAGAAGCAGGACTCCCCACTGATTACTGAGGTCCCCGAACTCTTCCCCTGGAGATGGAGATGGGAAAGCAGGGACTCCCCCCCCATTACAGCAGCACTCCCCACCCCCCACCCCCACGACTGTCCCCAGGAGCAGCTGCAATCCTACCCGCACTGGAGACCCACAAGATGTGCCCCAAAGCCCTGGCAGCACTTGGAGCTCCAGCAAATGGAGTGTGCACAGCCGAGACCTGAACAGGGCTGTTTAATGGACTGCATCTCCTCCCGCTCCCTTTAAATGCACACGCACACAAAACCAATCGAGAGCACAGAGAGTTGGATGGGATTAAACAACTCAATTTAAAGGATTGAAAACTCAGCTGCTTCCAGTGAAGTCCTAGGGAAGGAACCAATCAGCAAAGTTCTCTTCCTTTTTGTACTGAAATGAGGGTTGTGACTATGCAGTGAGTCACTCTCAACTCAGGCGGAACTGGGCCAAGTCCACCTGGGCCTCGCACTGCAGTGGGTGTGCGTGCACACGTGTGTGCTTGCATGTGTGTGTATGTGGTGGGCAGGCAGGAGGGGCTGAGGGCAGATTCCCAGACCATCTGTTCTGGATTTTTCTGGAAATGCCGAGCACCTTAGAGGACCCAGAGGCAGACATCTGCTTGTCTGCATCTCTTTTCAGCGCAGGGTCAGGCTGCAGGACGGCCTCCCGGGCCCCGCACAAGCCTGTGATCCACACTCACTCCACAGGACGCCCCTGTCCTTTCCCCAGCCTCCAGGCCTTGTCCACCCCCATGTTCCCACTGCCCACGGAGGGCAACAGTTCTGCCTGGAGCCCACAGCTGCCCAGGACCTGGAAAGGGGCAAGGAGCCAAGGCACAGCAGCCAGCACTGGATGCACAGCCTGGAGCTGGCACCAACAGAGATGGGATGCCGCCCTGGCAAAGGCAACGCCCAGCTGCAAACCCTGCCCCTGAAAAAGAACCCGCCTACCCTAACTCCGTGGAATGGGTGCTGCTAAGAATGGTGTGGGAAAAGGCAGTGTGGCTGGAGGAGCCCCCAGATGGCAGAAGGACCCAGGGGCCAGCTCTCCCCAACTGTCCCAGCCAGCTTCCCACTCAGGGTTACTCTGGGGCTGGGATCTGGGCTAGCTTCTCCCCTTTGCACCAGCAGCTCTTAGTGACCCCAACAAAGCAAAGCTGAGGGGTCCAATGTCAAACTCAAGGTCAAATGGCATCCAGCTAAAATGAACAACACAATCAGCACTCACAGAGTGCTCGGTGTGCGCCTAGCATGGCACCTAAGCATCTTGTGCACAGCATTTCATTCTCACAACCCGTGTGCTGTCACTGCCCCACTCAACACGGAAGAAAAGGGGTGCAGAGTCGAGAAGTGACTTGCTCAAGTTCAGGCAGTGAAGCAGGGCCTAACCTTGCACTCGCGCCTGACCCACAGTAGCGCTCCCCACTGTCACTCTCCACTGCCTTCCAGGTACCAGGAGTCGCCTGTGCAGGCTGGTTGCCTGGGGGATACCCTGACCCAGTACGCTCTTGAGAAAGGACAACAGAGGAAGAGTCCTTATTCCCAAAGCCAGGAGCGGCAAACACAGCTTTCCCTCTAAAGCAGAAGTCCCCCACTTTTTGGAACCAGGGACCAGTTTTGTGGAAGACAATTTTTCCACTGACCGGGTTGGGTGGAGGGGATGGCTCCAGGATGATTCAGGCGCATTACATTCAAGCTCACCCCTGCTGTGCAACCCGGTTCCTAACAGCCCCGAATCCGTACGGGCCCGCAGCCTGGAAGATGGGGATGCCTGCTCTAAAGGGTGCACTTTACCAGGTATAAGGAACAGGGCAATTGTGGGGTGCTGATTTAAGAGAACAACAAACAAGCATCTCTCTGGCACAAGATCCCATCAGTCATTCAAAAGGGGAGGCCAGGAAGTCATTGTCCCAGGGAAGGGGTGTTGGGGACCTACCTCATCGGACTCGTCCGATAACGTTTGCAGGAGGGTGGGGAAGAGGCTGTCTGTATGCCGGAACATCTGGAGAGAGGAGAGGCAGGGCACCCGTGAGCTCTCCCTCACTCCAGGCCTGGGCTTAGCTCGGACAGGGCCCCCTGCATGGATGCCTTCCCCTGCTCGCCCAGACACCAAGGATTTCTCAAGCACCTGTCACCCCTCTGCATGTCATGGTTTCTCCAGAACTGCAATCAATGATCCAAATACCACCAAGCATGGGCAGGCCCTCAAAAGGCAAGGTGGGACTGGAGAAGGCCCCTGGCTTGGAGGGACCTACTGGGCCCATGGACCTGGGGCTCACCTTCCGGGGGGTCTTGATGTAGAGGTGGTAAAGCCACTTCAGCACGGCAATCCTGGTCATCATCCCGATGGCCACATCACTGAGGTGGCAGTTCAGGACCTGCACGATCCCATCGAGGTGGAGGGCGACTGGGGCCCTTTCCGTGCTGTGGGCAAGACCGGGAGTTGAAGCCACAGGAGCCCTTCCCACCGAACCCAGCACCACCCTGGCCCTGAACCAGAGCCTCCCAGAGGGCTTGCTTCTCTCCCTCTGTGATACCCACGTGGCGGGGTGAGGGCCAGGCTGCTGGGTGCCCACTGCTCCCCTTTTCTTTACCAGCACTAGCCTGGCTTCGGCCATAGAAAACCTCTCCAGTGTCACTGAGCTGGGCCCCAGCAGACCTCAGGGATGCAAGGCCGTTCAGTCCAGACCCTTCGTGATAAAACGAAACCACCACATTCAAGAAGTCCAGGGGAAGGCCCTACTGACACCCCTACCACCCACAGGGCCTTCCCAAGGCCGCTGACGAACATTTCTCAAGTGAGGACCAGGATTGTGGCTTTTTCTCTGCCATACTCCAGGGCACTCAGGCCAGAGTGCAACCTGGTTGAGGAGCCTTGCGAGCTGCCTCGGAAGCTCTAATGTTCTCGTTAGTTGGGGAAGTTGGCCTCTGCCTCTGAGAAGCAGAGCTGTTCAAAATGGGCTTTGCTCCAGGGGGCACAGGCTCCCGGCTTTACTGACCGAAGCCTTGCTGGTCTCCAGGCAGAGTCCCCTGCTGGGCAGCCCGAAGAGGGCAGGGTGCTGCTGGGACTCCGACCCCCTCCCTCTGCCCAAAGCACAGGGCCCAGGCAGAGTCTGGAGTTTTCAGGGATGGGGACGGCATGGACAGAAGACCTGAGGATGTCCGGGAGGGGCTGCTCTCCTGGCAGCACATCGCACTGTATGTGTGTGAAGGGGCCGTGACTGGTGCGGACAGGGCTGCGATTCTTTGAGGACTGGGTCAGGCGCTTCAGTTGCCACCTGTACAAAATGGTCTTTCATGGTATTTCCAGGCTGCTCAATTATTCATTTGCATCAGGAACTCCGTGCCTGTGTCTTCCTAATTCGCCTGCAGCCTCTCTGAGGCTCATTTGATGTGAATTCCTAAAGGGCATAATTCTGAGCTCTGTAAGTGCTAAACGGAACTGCTACTTAATATGGTCTGATGATTCCCCATGGTGCTTGTTTCGGGGGCTACAGCGGGGACTTCTATCTTCCAGTGGCGGAAAGGGCTGAGCCTCTGGTCAGGGCCGCCACTGAGATTTCCACGGGAGCCTCGTGGCTGGAAGTTCCTGGGGTTGGCCGAGGATTTCTACCATCTAGGTCCTTCGGAGCCGTAGCTAGACAGGGAAGTGCCGCACAGACAGACAAGTCGGGCAGCACACATGGGCTGCCGGCACTGTCCTACTTGGCCTCTCTCATGCTCACTGTCCAAGGGAAATACAATGTGAACCACATATGGAATTTTACGTGTTCTAGTTTTATATTAGAAAGTAAAGAGGAACAGGGGAAATTATTTTTAATGATACATTTTAATTAACCTAACATACCCCAAATATGGTCACTTCAACATATAACTGGTATAAAACCAATATAAAGATGACTAATAAGATAATATTTCTCCCTGGTGTCCTGTCTTTGAAACCCAGCATGCACTTCCCGCTGATAGCTCGGCTCAGTGCAGAGCAGCCACGCAGCCTGTACGGGGGAGCCACGTAGGAGGGCTCTCTGACAACTTCCCAGTCATTCCCCCTCCCTGCCAGGATCCACTTACTATCTTATCTCCAATCCCACTTCTCCCCATCCAGCTGGCTTCTCCCTGGGCCAGAGGGATCCTGGGGCTGAAGGAGCTCGAGAGGCACTGGGGAGTGAACAGAAACCCACTGCTGCCTGTTCTTTCCCAGCTCCTGGAGCCTGAGGCCACCAGGCCTTGGTGAGTCCCCTTCCCCAGCAGGAGCAGCAGGGCGCCGCAGCCGTGAAGGAGCACCCTGTGCCTGGCAGTCACTGCCACATTCTTGGTCAAATGACCCCCCTGAGGGGCCAGTGCCACATTCTCAGTTAAAACTACCCTTCTGGGAGGAAGGCCTTGGTTTTACTTTCCCAGGCACTCAGGGCTGCACTGATCTAGCACTGGCCCGTCCTGAGCTGCTGGTGGGGAGGAAGGCAGGGCCAAGCCCAGCTGCTCTCCTCCTCTCCCCCACACTCCCCTGATCAGGCTCAGTGGTGAGTCTGACCTGCAGCTGGGGGCAAGGGGGGAGACACAGGGCACGGATAACAATGATGATGATGATGGAGGTACCGGAAATGACAGCTCACCTTTCTTGGGTAAATAACCTGTGTCAGGCACTGCTCTGAGCTCTGTACCTACAGAGCCTCATTTACTTTCCTCAGAGGCCAATGACAATGTTATTCCATTCCTGGAGATGAGGAAATTGAAGCACACAGATGATAGGTAACCTGTTCAAGGTTACCTAGCCAGGAAGAGGTGGGGCTGGCAACTTGAATTTGAGCAGTCAGTCTGAGTCCAGATTGGCCTCACCGACCACATGGCCCTGCCTCCTAAAGGGCCAAGCTCAGGGAGGGTCCACGGTGGCATCGTTTCCAACTGTCCCTGGTAGGGGCAGCAGAATGGCAGCCCTGTATGATGCATTTTCTCATCAGGAGGACAGACAAAGTCTCCACTGGGGAGAAAGGACACCGGGGAAGCCTAGTGCTGGTCTCTGTTCTGTGGGGGGGGCACTCCAAACCTCGTGGCCCAAAGATGCCAGGCTAGACTGAGGTCCCTTGGCCACTTGGGCTCCTCAATTCACAGTGGTCCCGAGATGCTCCTGGCCGGCTCAGTGTCTCTGAGGGCAGAAGGCAGGGCCAGCCCATGGTGGCACCTCCCTCAGGTGGCACTGTGTTAGGGCCAAATAACGAGGAAGGATTTTGAGGAGCCGGTGTGTGAACTGGCAGTATTTTGTGGATGAAGAATGTCTGATTTTCCCACGGCAAATGCCAGCAGCAGCACACCTCCCAGACTTGGGCACCTTCTGACTGCTAGTGGGGTCGGTGTCAACCACAACTATAACTGAAAGGACCTCATGGTTCATGTAACCTGACCCTTCAAAGCGCAGGTTGAGAGACAGTACAGACCATCCAAAGCTGTGAGGTCATGCACAGAGAACTCATTTCTCAGCTGGAGACACTCTTTTCTGGGTCTCACTTCCCTCAACTGGCTGGAGGTGAAGGTCAAGGGAAGCAGGCACACACCAGGGAGACTGATCTCAGCTCCCAGGGAAGGGGGGACTGATGATCCCGCCTCCCTCCGAGGAAGCAGCTCTGGGCTGCCCACCAGGAGGGGCAGGCTGCCGTGTCACGGGCTCTCAGCATGCCCGGGAGGGGCTAGGGCCCTGGAAGCCTGGGTCGTGCCGAGACAGTGCATGCTGCATGGCTGCTCAGCTCCTGAGCCGCTAGTCTGGGGCCTGAGATGGCGCACCCTCTGCCCAGGTTCACCTTATTCAAAGAGAACAGGAGGGAGCTCATTCACAATTTAAAATGCATTTCTGCATGGGTTCCAAAAAGTCTAGACTAGTCACTCTTGGGGCTTCTGAGTTATTTCAAGGTGTCTGCAAAACCCCAATTCCAGGGAGCATTTTTTCATAAAGCATCTCATAACAAATGTCTTACTTGTACATGTACTGCAATTTCCAAACACAAGGTGCTACGGTGGCTATTAAAATACCTACGTGCTGAATAATGCTTCTGATACTACCCATAAATAACGATCAGTTCCAGTGGCTCCCGCCCTCAGGGAGGCAGCCCCTTACTTCTGTGATGTCTGACTCTTCGTAGAACTCCTATATTGCAGCTCTAATCAAATTAAAAACAAGTTGTTTCTGACTTCACCTTTGTTTCTTACAAAAGGTTGTTATAATTTTTTCAGTTAGCAAATGCTGAAAGTTGGGAAGCACTGATTTCTAGTCCTATCCACCTGCCTCCTGTGTGGGGCCACCAGCTTCATCAGGAGACCTGCACCGAGTGTCACCGCGGACACCACGGCCTGCAGCAGCGGAGGGGACACACGGCAATGCCTGTGCGGGGTTCCTGTGTCGGGTGAGTTGAAGAGGCTGGCACGCAAAGCTCTACGGCTCTCCAGCTACGAATGATAAAGGTTAAACGCGTGGGCTTTTGAGTCAGACAGACCAAGCCTGACGTCCAACTTGGCCACTAATTAGCTGAATGACTTTGGGCAAGAAGTTTACCTCTCTGGGCCTGTTTTCTCATTTGTAAAATGGGGATACTAATGAGGTTCTCGTAATAACAACTGTAGCTAGAACGTGGAAAGTGCTTTCTGTGTGCCAGGCCGCACGCTATGCTCTTTTCCTAGTTCGGGTCATTAAGCTCCAGACCTCTGTGAAGTCGGCACCATCCTCACACTCAGTTTACAAAGGAGGAAGCTGAGGCAGGGAGAGGTTAAGCTACTTGCCCAGGGCCACACAGCCAGGCACAGAGGAGGCAGGACGTGTGCCCTGAAAGTGGGGCTCCACCACTCAGAGGATTCACGAGAGCTAGGACCCTGCCTGGTGCACATAAGCACGAGAGAGAGAGCGAGAGAGAGAGGGAGAGGGAGGGAGGCTGTCCCCCGGGGAGCAGGACTATCCCCTGTAGCCCCGGTTACAGTGGCAGGTCTGCAACAGGCCTTCCCCCCATCAGCTTTGCCCCTTCCCCTCATCTATCCTTGCAGGGCTGCCAGAGGGCCTTCTATGTCACAGGTGTGCTCCCCCTCTCCTGCCTGTGCTGCGGGCTCCCACAGCCTTCAGAACAGAAGTACCTCTCTGCGGGATGCACCAGTCTCCCTGCGTCTCCACGCAGACCTCTCCCCCGAGTTCCAGAGCCCACGACCCAAACCTGCGCGTGGGGTTGCTCAGAGCCACCTAGAACAGAGCTCCTGACTGGCCCACTCACACACCTGTCCCTCCTTCCAGCATGGGAAATGACACCAGGATACCCTGATTTGGCTCAAGTCAAAATCCTAGAAGTTATTCTTTCTCTCATTTTCCTCCCTCCAATTAGCAAATTCTTTCAGTTTTACCTTCAAAACATCTCAAATCTATATAACTTCCTCCGTATTTTGCCACCTCTTCAGTCAGAGCCCTTACCCCTCCTAACCAGGCTGCGCCCACCCGAGTCCTTCCTACTTGTATTCTCTGCGCAGTCCCTCCTGGTCTCTGGTCCCTCCTCAGCCCTACAAATGGAGACACTACTACTGACCCCGTGGGACTTCAACATTAGCAAAACCTAATCATGTGACACGAAGTACCTGGCATGGCCAGGGCCTGGCAGCACCCCCCCACCCCCCGCAAGCGTTCACTGCTGTCAGCCGCTACTCCAGCCTCAGCTCAGGGCCCCAGCACCCTCTGAGTCCCCCACCACAGCAATCCCTACCCTTTCTGGCAACTTCCTGGTTGTTTCTCTGCCTCCCCACAGCCAGCCTCAAGGTCAGGGGCGGTTCAGGGCCATCTCTCTATCTTGGAACCCGGAGGGCTGAACACGGCCAGGTGCTCTGGGGCATGTGACAACTAACTGAAAAGAACCGAATGGACAATGCTGACTGGCTTGCTCCAACCGTTCCAGAGTGGCCCGAAGAGTAGTCCCTGTTTATAATGGGTACGTGCCTCCTTGACAACATGCACAGGGTCCTTAGGTAAGGATAATTTTAAACTGACACAAGAGGAGGAAAGATACTAAAGGTCTGGGGAGAACAGAGCCTCCTGGGTTCAATGCCCATTTTCCCTTCATGAGCGATGCTCCCCAGGGCTGAGTTCTAAAGGAAGAAACCTATTGCAGGAGAACCGCCATCCATTCCAGCCCCACCAGTGCCAATTCCACCCAAAGAGAAAGCAAGATGGGCCAGGGGACTCAGACAGGAGACAGCCGTGACGGTTCCTTCCCCAGGGGAATGCCACCACCCTGCAGAGTGTGCAGGGGTTGGTTGGCGAGGAAGGAGATTATCTCGACGCTTGGCCTGCACTGCCCCCATGTGGAGGGCTGTGCTATTACCGCTCACCCAGGAGCCTAGGAGAGGACAGTTCCTGCTGCCCACTCCGTCCACCCACTCTTAGACTCAATCAGTCGCTTGCTGCCTGTAACCCAGAAGGTCCTGGAACAGCCTTCTCCTTGTCAGTCTTGTCTGCCCCAGTTACCCTGGAGGCGCAAACGGTGCTGGGCAAAGGTGTCTGTGACTCACTATAGTCACCGTATGTATTGTATGTTGTACTTTCATAACTTGTATTTACAGAGACCTCCAGAAGCCTCTAATCCCCATCCCCCAGGGTATCTGTCCATCAGAACTGGGTGGGTTAGGCTTGCTCAGGTCCCTCAGATTCCCTCCTCAGGCACCTCCTGGCCCCATAAGCAGTAGCCCCAAGCAGAGCTGGCCTCGGGTCTTTACTGCAGTCCCTGTACCCAGGAAAGATCTGGGCTGCTCGCTTCCCACGACCACCCCTGTCTGGAACAAACCACTTACCTGACTGAAGAGATGCCGCTGCTGAAGCTGGAGTCACAAGAACCGTCAGGGCCTCCTGGGGAGTATAAGAGGAATAATGTGTCATGCTAAAGGCTGTTGGGTCTTCTGAATGAACGAGATCCCTGTTATAAAAACACACGGACTCTCCGGTCCCCTGCACCTTGCTCCTGGTCCTTGACGAGGAAACAACCCCGGAGCCCTGAGGACTCAAGCCTACTCACGCCCCAGAGCTTCTCGGGTAGTGCCGGAGCCTGCAAGATGGCAGGCACAGCGATCTCACAAGAAGAGGGACACAAACGCCCAACACGACTGGGAAATCTCAGAAGAGTCTGCTGGCCCGAGGGCAACGGATGTGAAAAAGGGCGTCTGGGAGGCTCATCATCATCAGCCACTAGGTAAATGCAAACCAGAACTGCAGCGAGATCCAGCTCACACCCACTAGGAGGGCTAAAACGAAAGGGGAGACGGTAAGCACAAGTGCTGGTGGGGGTGCAGAGAAACTGGACGCCGCAGACACTGCTGTAGGAGCAACGGTGCGGGGGCTTTGGAGAATGGCCTGGCAGTTCCTGAACAGAGGAAATCCATCACCAGCAATTCTACTCCTGGGTGTTTTCCCAAGAGAAAGAAAAATTACGTCCACACCAAAACTTGGACAGCATGTTCACAGCAGCATTATTTAAAATAGCCAAGAACTACACAATCCAAATCCTATCAACTGATGAGCGGATGGACACAGCGTGTCAGAGCCGTGCGCTGGACGACGGTACGACTGTAAAAGGGATGCAGTACCAACACGCTACAGCAGGGACGGCCCGGAAAACATTATCCTAAAGGAAAGAAACCAGTCCCAAAGGATCCCATGTTGTACGATTCCATTTACACGAAATGTCTAGAACAGGCAGGTCTACACTCAGAGAGTAGGGCAGAGGTTGCCAAAGGCTGGAGGGGATGGGAGAACAGTGTTAGCTATTTCTCAAATTAAAAAACCCAACAACTTTTGATTTTGACATAATTTTGGATTTACAGAGAAGTCGCAACAGTAACACGCAAGTCCCTGGCACCCTCGCCCCGCCCCGCTGCCAGCCGTCCTAATGGTAACATCACACACACCGTCGCTGAATTACCAAACCAGGACAGTGGCATCGATACAGCTCTCTTCACTAAATCACAGATTTAGTTTGAGTTTGACCAGTGTGTCCACTCATGTCCTCCGTTCCAGGACGGAACGCGAGACTCCACACTGCATCCAGCTGTCCTGTCTCCTTGGCCCCCTCCAATCTCTGACAGTTCGGTAACTTTCTATGTCTTTCCTGAACTTGATACTTCCGAAGCCCTGGTCAGTTACTTTGTGTCAACAGAATGTCTTGACTGGGGGTTGCTCTCTCACGACTAGGTTCAGGTTAAGTGATGCACCTTCTCAGTGCATCCTATCGGGCAAGCAACTCTATTTGCCTCATCACTGGTGAGGTTAGCCTTTTCACCTGATTGAGGTAGTGTCTTGTGGGTTTCTCCCCTATAAAGTTACTGTTTTCCTTTTTGTAATTAATAATTATCTTGGGGAAGATAGTTGGGATTAAACAAATAATCAGTTTTTTTCTTCAAACATTATCCCAGTGATTTTTAACATCCATTAGTGGATCTTGCCTACAACAATTACTACTGTGGAGTTTGCCTAACAGTAATATTCTATTTTCCTCTTTCTTTCTCCATTTATTAACTGGAACTCTTCTACAAGGTACAGCAGTCCCTTCTCCACCATTTATTCATCCATCCATCCACCCATTCATATCATCATGGATCCCTAGATATTTATTTTACTGTTGGTTACAAATTAAAACCATTTTTTACTTATATTGTTGTTAAAATGGTGCCAACCTTGGCCTCTTAAAAGTTTTAAATTATACAAGTAAAACATCTCCTCATTCTAAAAATATCAAAAACAAAGCAAAGCCCCTTTCCCTCCTTAACCTTTGACCTTCAGTCTCTGCGTAGGTAACTAACTACTTTACCTGCTAGGCAAGTGCCCTCTCACTTTTTGCTGATCCTACTTTTTGTTTTGTAAACACATACAGAAGAGAATGTCTTTTCTAACTTGCCTTTTCCACTTTGTGCTGTCTTGTGGTATGGATGTGAAGCTACCCCCCAGCCCCCTACTATGGGGACCTTTATTTCCACGATAAACAGAAAATCTCTGAGCTGCTTCTTGTCCTGAGCCCCAGAGAACCTGTGGGGGACGTGGCACAACTTGGTGGGGGTAGGAAGGGCTGTGGGCACAAGCTGGGCCTGCTCATCAGCCCCAGGGAAAGGGTGGGGGGACATGTGGGGAACACTGGGCAGGCCAGCCTACACCACCAGCAGCCTGGAAAAGCAGCTGGGACCGTGGTGACCTCCGTGTTCTTGTCTTCCAGAAACACACACATTTACAGATGAAATGATGTTGTCGGAAATGGGCTCCAAATGAATTTCCATTGTTTCCTGATTTCATCTGCAGCTCTCCCGGGCTTCCTGGTGCACGAGCGTAAGCACTTCTCCAGGACCCATGTACACGGGGGCTGCTGAGGCTTCAGGCCCCTGACACTTCAACATTGCCAAGTTGCCCTTCTGGAAGGTTCTACCACTATATGGTATTCAAGAACAGAGCAGCCATTCCCACAAAGCCCCACGCAGGGATGCTAGCAATCTTTTTCATGTGTGCCAGGCTGAATAAAAATCATACATTGTTTCCCTTTGCAATCCCTGGATTCCCAGTCAGGCCGAGCATCTTTGGTTGCCCTTTTGTGTGAATTTCCTCTTCGGAGAACCGCAGTGTAGACATCGCCATGAGCGGAGACTCTGGGGCCCTTGGGCCTGGGTGCGAGCCCTGACTCCCCTACTTACTGGCTGTGTGACCCTCGGGTAGCTTCACTGACTGCACTTCTATTCTCTCACCTGTACCCTGGGGTAATAATGACAGTGCTGACACCATAGGCTCGCTGTGACAACACATGAGCTACCGTCTGTGAGGTGTTTAAAAGGCAAAACCTCACCTACATCCCTATTTATTTCCTAAGGAAATATCCTTAAACGTTTTCAAGGCTTTTGATACAGGCTGCTAAATGTATTTGCCAGATAATACATTTACCTTGCTTACCTTTTGCCTCCTCCCAGTAGGAATGTCTGTTTTTTCCCCAAATCTCTACAGGAGACACGTATTCCCTTTATAATTAGAGTAAAAAACGGGGTTGAGGCTGGGGGAGAGTGGAAGCTAAAGAGAAAGAAAATATCCAGTTCAAATAACCTCCATGCAGCCTGGCCAGGTGGCCCCAGTCCTCCATGACCACGGCCAGAGTCACACAATTGCTAATCTGCAGATCTGACCCTGAGCTCCTGGCAGGTGGGTCCTAGGTCTGATTCACTTCCACCTGCAGTGCCCACAGAAGGTGCTGATACACTCAGTCCCGTCCACACTTTGGAACAGAACGCTGCGCCACAGAAGTCACCAGCCTGCCACTGGAAACCCTGTTTACAGATCAGCTCCACACCTGCCACATGAACTTCCACCCCTGACCCTCGCTGATCCCTCATTTAGGACCCCCCAGGGGCCCCTGACCACCTGGGCAACGCTGATGACAAAAGACAAGGGAGAACAGCCCCACCCCCGAGAACCTGCTGCGCAGGCGGGTCTATTATAAAGATGCTCTGAAATACCCAGACACTAAAGCACCTGTAACTGAGAGTGGTGGGCCCGGGCTGTGGGCTAAGAGCTTCACATGCAAAAATCTTGTTTGAAACTCGCCATCACACTACAGGCTAAGGTGTTATCATTGCCCTATTCAACAAACAAGGACTCTGAGGCTTAGAATCTGAGACCACGCGACTTGCCAAAGGGCAAGACCTGAAGTTAACAGAGCCAGGACACACAGGCAGGCGGTTCTGGCCCCAGAATCCAGGCACATGAGACAATTAGGGAACGTCACGGAGGGGAACAGAGAGGACATAATCAGGTGCGGGAGAAACTCAGAGCCAGAGAAGAACCCTGCGTGGTGGACCCCCATAAGCAGCAGGGCTGAGGGAGAGCAGAGCACGTGGAGAGGGCTGGGAGCAGCACGGACGGACGTGAGCCTGCCCTCACCGGAGCCTCGTGGGGAGAGGCGAGGGGGAAGAGCCCTGTGTGTGTGAGCACGTGCTCCCGCCCAGAGGGCCAGATGCGAGTCTGGTCTAGAGGCGCGTGGTGTGCCGTGGGATGCGGCAACACAGGCCGGTTGAGGAGGGAGACACAAGGTGAGGGGGGCCAGGCAGGAGGACCCAGGTCAGAAGAGAGGAACAGAGCAATGAGAGGAAGTGGGAGAGGCTGGAATGAACCTGTTCAGTTTAATCGTCACTCCTCTGGCGTGCAGGCAGCTTCTCCCGACACCTTGGTAAAGCGCTGGCTCGTTACAAGCTGAATGGGCCTGGAGTGCGTGTGGGCCCCAAGGTAGCTGGTGCCATCTCTGGGGACTACTGTAAAGTGAGCGCTGTTTATGAGGCAGTAAAGTCTGAAGCCAAGCTGCCTGTGTGCATCTCGGTTTAGGGAGGATTCTCCCGAGCAGGCAGCTGTTTGAAGGAAGCTAAGGAGAACTGTCTGCAGAGTTCAATAAATAGGCTGCACTGGCCAGGAATGGAGCCCGGGCCTCCTGTGTGTCAGGCAAGAGCTCTCCCACGGAGCCACTGTTGCTCCAGCTATTTCTCAGCAGCGGCCATAGTGGCAGGAGCAGTGGTTCCTGTTCTGAGGGCTTGACTTGGTGCCACACAAGCAGACAGAGGGGCAGAGGCTGCTGGCTTCCACTTTGGGAGAAGACACTAACTTTTTTTTTAAACGAATGAGATATAATTCATACATCATAAAATTTCTCGACAAAGGTTTACCATACTAAGGCGTACAACTGGGTAACTTTTTCCTACACCCACAAAGCTATGCAAACGTCACCCCCATTTAATTCCAGAACATCTCCATCATCCCCACAAGAAACCAGGCGTCTGTTAGCATTCAGTCCCAATTCCCCCTTCCCTTCAGGCTCAGCAGCCGTTCCTCTGCTTTGTAGATTAAACTCTATGGATTAAAGGGTACAGACTTTTAAAATTAGTATAAAATAGTCCAAACTTCTGCATGTTGTGATTTGTCAAGCAAAAAACAAAACAAAGCCAAACAGCCCCACCCCCAAACCTACCACCCAGACAAAAAAAGCAGGATGTGGAATCACGCAGGGTGGGGCACAGGTGGGTTTACAGCTGTGAGCTCACAAAAGAGCTTACTTTTGTGTTGTTGATTAATTGTATTATTTTCCACATGAACAGCTGTAAACCTACTTTTGCCCCACTCTGTGTAAGTTGTAGGATCTCAAACACACACAGTGGAAAAAAAATTGCCAAAATTATAACACTGATTGCCTCTAAGTGAGAGGAGTCCTGCTTCTCTATATTTTCTCCTACTTTCAAATTTTTCTAAAATGAGAGTCAAAAAATGAAAAGATAAAGAATACTCATACATCAGTGAAAGCTCACGAAACATATCTATGCCTGAGATCCTTCTATATCGCTCACTAACAAAGCTCCTGCCTTGGGGGGCTGATACTAACTTAACTCCCCAAGTTTTCTTTCTCAAGGAGCTGCCAAAAAGTCTCCAGCTGCTGCATTGGCCGGGAATCGAACCCGGGCCTCCCGCGTGGCAGGCGAGAATTCTACCACTGAACCACCAATGCTCCAGCTGGGTGCTGCTCTGCCTCCAGCTGTTTTGCTACCGTGGCTCCCAGTGGCCATGGCCCAGCTGTAACCTGACACCTGAAACAATCCAGCATGCCAAACCCATGGGAGGAGGCCCATGGGGCACCCGTGCCTGAAATTCTCAGATATCTAAACAGAAGCCTAGGAGTCACAATGGGAAAATGGCTTTAGCAGTTCTTTCAGCCCCTGGGGGAAAGTTCCAGACATCAGTCTGTTGGCCTTAAAGATTCAAGTGACCCTGCAACATGCACCCCTGCCACGCTCCAAACCTTCCCACACTGAAAACAACTATTTCTGTAGCTGAGCCCAGAAAAAGGTTAAGGAAAGGAGTAATGGTCTTTGAAGAAGTAGGGTTAAGAGTGTGGGTTCTGTAGACAGACTGCCAGGGTTCAGATCCCAAGTCCGCTACGTAGAAGTTGCCAGATCCTGGTCCCGTTACTGGTCTTCCCTGTGTCCATCCGCAGAATGGGGATAGTAGCAGTTCCTACCTTATTGGGTTGTCATGAGTTAACATATGGAAAGTAGTTTAGTGAGGCCCCAACCAAGTCAACTACGACCTCTGGCTCCGTGGCGCCCTCCCTGAGAGGTGAGGGACAGGAGGCAGAACCTACTCACCACTGCCTGTCCCCTCCTGCTTGGCCACCGAGTCGTTGGGGTTGGGGTCTGCCTGCTTCTGCACCACTGGCTTTGGCTCATCAGGCTCGTCGTCCTCGGGGGTGACCAGCTTCATCAGGCTCTGGTTGCACACGTTGGCTGCCTCCTTGATGCCTGAGTCCACTGATGTAAGGAGCAGCCCCATCCAGGGGTCTTCCCTAAACCCAGGTCCCTGGCAACTATCAGGGGCTCGGTACTCCTCAGAGGTGTGCTAGTGGGCAGACAGGTGGTCTGAACAGAGGCCACATCCTCCTGCCACACTGCTGTCCCCTCAAGATGCTCCCGCACCTTCTTGTAGGGCTCCTTCTTAGTGGACCTCCCACTGACAGGCTTACCCCCACCCAAGGCTGAGCAGTGTGAGCTCGGGGGTTGGAACTGTGAGGCCCAGGAGAGCTGCTCCAGATCTCCAAGTAACCAGGGGCACTTTGGGGACAGCGGCATTTGCTCCATGTCCCTGGTGCTGTCTTGGCTCTTGCACTGTGTTCAGCAAAGCCTCTTGTTCCCTTGATTCAAGGGACCACGTGGAGGTACTCCATCCTAAGGGAGCCCCATCCCCCACCCCAGGGTCCCGTATCTTCACAGGCCCCTTTGGCGCTATTCTCGTTTCCTTTCTCCAGAGTAAAGGATACTTTTCTTGCGGTCATCGTAGGCCAGGCAGGGCAAGACGGCAGTCAGGATCCCAGAGGAGTAGGGCAGCATCACGCGGCCGGCCAGTTGGATGAACTCCCTCATCCAGCACATGGCTGTCAGCTGGATCAGGTCATCTGGAAGGGGAAGGGGCAGGTTCTGGGAGGGTCAGCATGAGCACCTGGAGTGCTCCCTCCCACTGACCATGCCCACAGGATGGGATGGGGGCACTGGGGCTTGTACTGCTTCTGGCCTCACCGATAGTTCCTTGCCCTTGCTTCTTGCCTCCCAAAGGTACAGGCAGTGTCAGGATAGAGTGGAACAACAATCTGTGGCAGACTGCCAGAGTAGCCATGATTCTCTAGCCCCCTCTGCATCCGTGCCCCACACGGCGGGGCTCTGCAGCTTCCCTCATCAAGGGGGAGCCCACTTCTTCACTCCCCAACCCCTGGCTGGCCATGCCACTTTGGCCAACAAGAAGGTGGTGGAAGTGATGGTGTGCCTGGTTCGAGCCTAGGCCTCCAGAGGACTCACTCACTTCTACCACCTCTCTGGGACCTTGCTGACGCCATATAAGTACACTTGGGCTGGCCTGAGGGATGCTGACACATGGACCAATTGTCCTTGTTGCCCCAAGTGACAGCCAGCCAACTGCCAGACATGAGTGAGGCCATCCTAGTCCACTCAGCCTCAGCTAACCTCCAGCTGACTGTAGATGCACAACCAAGGCCAGTGACACCTCGCCCAGGTGAGCCGAGCTGCCCAGGACTCACAGGCTCATGACCAGTAACAAGTGACTGCTGTGTTGAGCAATTACGTTTTGTGGTGGTTTGATACTCAGCAGAAGCTAACAGAAACACAGTCCTAACCTCCAAGCAATTCCACTGATAGTGGTAAGGCTGGCTTGCCACGAAGAGGTCTCCAGGGTCAGACCAGGTGAAAGGACCTCCACGTTAACAGAGAACCTGGATCTCTCTCACAAGGACCCACTGCCCCAGCGCTCTGGGATCCGGCGCCATACTGGTTCGCACCCCTACCAGGACTCTCCGAGACGGTGAGAGAAAAAGGTGCTCTGGGGAGGCGGCGGCGGCCATGGGGCCTTTACACACTCACCCGTGGTCTGGCAGTGGATCACCAGGATATTGGCCATCTCTGCAAACTTAACACTGGAGGGGTTCTTCTTAATCTCTTTCAGGAATTCCCCAAGGACCACTTCGCACCTGCCAGTGAGAGGAGAAGGGACGTAGCACATGCCAGCTAGGGCTGAAGGGGCCTCCACCCAGAGGGGGCTACACTTTGACTTGTCAGATGGATGTTTTTCAGGGGCTGCAGGTTGAGCCCTTAGCTCTTCGTGGTGGGAAGCACACAAGCTGGGAAGAAAAGAGGGACCTTCTTGCTCTGTGGCTGCCGCCAGCCCGCTGATGTGGGCTGTGTGTGTGCACCGAAGGGCCTCGGGGCGCGGGGGGGAGGGGGGGGTGCCTGTCTGCCCCTCCCTCCACTCACATTTTCCGAATCTCCTTGCCGTTGTCGCCCAGAATCTGAAAGAGTCCATCCAGGATCTCCGGCAAGTAATCCAGCAGGTTGATGTCTGGTACAGACTCCAGAACCAGGATCTGACCCGGGGAAGAGACCAGGAGGGACAGTTACACCAGCCCGAGAACCTTCGCCGCCTCCTCCCCAGTCTGCTGGGCCTGGGCAGTGAGGGGGGCCCTGCTGAGGCAGTGTTTCATGGCACTGCAGGCATCCCGCGGTGCAGAGGGGTGCTAGCAGCTGTTGCTTTGGTTAAAAGTGCAGGGGCACAGTAACGTAACTGCAAGGAAACTCAGATGCCACGGGCAGAAGGGAATCCGTGGGAAAGGACAGACAGGGTTAGAAGAGGTGTGACTGCCAGAAGTAGCACTACTGGCTTCAAAGGGAAATCAGGGTTTGCCAGATAAAAGAAAGAACTGCATCCTCGTCAGGGGCAACCGGGATAGGTTCTAGGGGAAGAGCTGAACAAACGAGTTTTAAGATCATCTGGTGTCACTGGCTATGGCAAGGATAATGTGAAGGCGTCTCTACAGCCAAAGGACTGCCCAGGGCATGCCAGAGAGCAGATGTGACTAACCAGAGACTCGTCATGGCCCGAGGAAGTGGCGTGGGGCTGCCCTTACCCAGGAGATGATGAACTGCCGGGCATACTGGTTGTTGGAGTAAATCCGCTCCCGCAGCAAGGGGATGAAGCCCACCAGGTCAAACTTGTTGCTCTCTGTCACGATGTCCTGTGGGTCAAAGGCACATGAGCTGCTAAGTGACAGCCAGAGGCCAGGGGCTGCTTGACCTGGCTGAAATACTGGCCCAGGGCTGGCTGCAGGGGTCAGGCAGCCACAGAGGGAAATGGGTGATAGAACAGCTCCGCATCCTGACTGCACTGGTGACATAAGTCTACACACTCGCCATCGAACTGCACATCAGAGTCAATTTTACTGTATGTAAGTGAAAAAATGTAAGCACATTAGGAAGTGTTCCCAGTGATAGAATTTATAAGGGGTACAGACAGATGCAAGAAATAGATTCCAAACAGCGAAGTGGAAACCAAGTCCAAATACCTTTAACAGGCGGTCCAGGAGCTCAGATCCGCTTTTCACGTTGGGGTCTGGGTCAGCTGCCAACTACGAGACACAGGAGAGACGGCGAAGGTCAAGATATCTACTGGAAACCGAGACCAAGGCCCGGGCGCCACTTGGAACACTGAACAGGCATCTCTTTGGGTGAGTAAGTCAAAGGAAGGTGGGGCAGTGGGAATGGGTGAAATGGAACCCAGCTAAGGAGGCAAGATGTGGTGGGCATCCCCATTCTGTGCAGGGTCCCTGGGGCCTGCAGGAGGCTGCAGGACCTGCTGCCACTGGGTCAGGTGGTTGCTTTCTGTCAGCCTTCGTCAGGGTTTCAGATCTTAACTTGCTGGGTCCTCTCTCCACTCCTGGAGGGGGGGAGGGGTGGTCCAAGGCAGCTGTGAGTGTGACACCCTGGAAATGGCTGTGCAGTCAGCAGCAGAGCTCCAGGACGCACGGTGCCTGGGGTGGGGGTGCTCCATGAAGTCGGGAGAGAAGCTGAGGAGGCATTAGGGACGCCGGCGCCTTTCTCATGGAGCTGTTTCTAGTGCTTATGGCTAGTGCTCTCCTCGCAGGGGAAATAGGGTCTGTATACAGATACACCATCTTCACCTTCAATAAGGGAGCTTTTCAAACTCTGCTTTTTCATTCCCATTTGTGGTGAGCTCATATTTCATTAAATGCAGTAGGGATAAGTTAATAGAGAAATGTAAATACAAGCCCATTCAAGAAAAAAATGACTAGACTGAACTGACAAGTGTCCCTGGTAGCCATGTGTTTATCTGCTCTGCCTGCATCTGGGAAAAGGGACCCACGCATTCAAG
This sequence comes from Macrotus californicus, assembly GCA_007922815.1. NCBI lineage: Eukaryota > Metazoa > Chordata > Mammalia > Chiroptera > Phyllostomidae > Macrotus > Macrotus californicus. Next base: position 39,097 of record VMDR010004209.1, read on the forward strand.
GTCCCAGAAGGTCAAGTTAGGTGGGTGCAGCAAGCTCAGCCCAGCCAGAGTGAGGAGCGGTCACCTTACTCAGCCCATCAAAGAGCACGTTGAAGTGGGGCAGCACGGCGCCCCGGGCCACCTTCACGATGTTGTAGAGCGCCTCACAGGCGTAATAGCGCAGCCTGCTGTCTGCGTCGTTGAAGCAGGTCAGCACGGGCTCGATCAACTCCTTCAGGTAGAGCCCTGAGTCCTGTGGTGGGGAGGAGGAGAAACAGCTCAAAGGGGCCCGCCCCCAGGTCCCCAGCCCCCAGTGACAGCTGACATCCCAGCTCCCTTAGGGATGCTCAGGCCTTTGTGTGGGGCTCTGCTTAAACACCCTTTGTAGGCTGGCTTCCCAGGATAGGGGTGGTGTTAGGAAATAAGGCTGCAAGGCTGTGGCAATAAGATACAGGCCTGCAAAGCCCTTTTGGGTCTGGGATCAGAGTCAAGGCCACAGCTGGTGTGTCTGTCCCTCCGGGAGAAAGGCCCACCTTGCCCAGTGCGATAGAGCAGGCAGCCAGGCCGATGAGACCCCCTTTCCGACTGTGGGGGTGCTGAGACAGGGCAAACTCCTGAGACAGGGTCTGGATCACATGCTTGATTTGCGCAGTGTTGTTCTGGGCCACGAACTCCCGGACCAGCCTGGAGAGAGAGGGGACAGGGGCTGCAGGACCAGTGGAATCAGCCTCCCCTGCTGCTGGCTGCAGGGCCTGGGGCTGGGAGGAGGGAGAGAGGTGACCTGTTTAGAAGAGGAGTCGGGATCAGGCGTCTCAGGGCAGGCCTTTCCCAGTTCTGCTGCTGACGGGCTCACGGTTGTTTCCCTATTCTGGGTCTCAGTTTCCCTTTGTGTACAACAGAATGAGGAACGGTGGAGCTACCTCACTTCTGGGAATCTGACAGAATGCAAGTAAACGTATTGTTGGAGAACAAAAACTGCAAAGTAGTATCAGCTGATCAACCATCTTTATTCACCACTTGCTCAACCCTCCCTTCAGGTGCCCACAGAGGTTCTCTGGGTCCATGTCATTATTGCCGGGGATGGTGCAGAATCAGGTCCTAGTCCAATGGGCAAGGCCCCCACACAAACAAGAACGTAGCTGCAGTAATGTGGCAGAAGTGACACGGAAGCAAGAAAAATGCCATGGGCTAACTTTCTTGGGCTGCCAGGGAGGCACCATTTGTGCCAGACCTTAGGAGGATCAACAGGCATCTTCCAGGCACAGAGAACGGGAAGGCAGGCAGGGCACCTCCAGCCCAGGGAAGAGCTTGGCCAAAGGCAAGGAGCTCTGAAAAGACAGGCATATTTAGGGAAGGATGAGGAGTCTGGCACATGGAAGGAGCTGCCAGAGATGACAAGCCAGTGAATGTTCTGGCAATGGGGTGACATGCTCAGATCTGTGTTTTAATTAGGTACTTCTGGGGTGGCCTGGAAGGAGACTGAAAAATGCCCACAGGAGAACACCACAGCTACCAGGGGCAGGAAGTGGAGGCTGAGGGGGCTGAGCCTATGGGAAAGAGCAGGGAGGGAGGGACTGCTTTAAATTTAGCAGAAAGCATTAGAAGCCCACATAGTACTTGAGAGGAAAGGAAGCACAGATATGGCTCTGAGGTGTCTGCCTGGGGAGTGATGCTAACAGGAAGGAGGGTGGCCTGAGGGAGGGGGCACCTGTGGTCCCCCAGGGGATGCTCCCATGACAGGCCCCACCCAGAGTGGAAAAGAGCAGAGGGAGGCCCAGGCCCACCAGGGACCAGTCTCTGTTTTCAGGCCCCAGTGGCCACAAAGGCTGAGACACTACGCCCTTCAGAAAGAGTATCCTAAGAAGTCCAGAGCTGGATGGGGAGGGAAGACATCCCATTGCCCAGGCACGAGGGCCCGGCGCCAGTGTAGCCGGTGAAGGTATGATGAGGGCTGTCTAGAGGTTATGGACTTTTCAAAGCAGCTGCCTAGACTCACTGTCTAATCACTGTGTGTCCATCATGGCAGGTACACTGCTCGCCTGTGGCACAAAGGGGGGGTCTCGAGTTTGCTCAAAGATTTTAAAGACAGTCAAGTCCAAAAGGTATCAGTCAGTCTATGTGGTTCCAGCTCGGGGTCAGACACCTGCTAGCAATTAGAGCTGTTCAAAGGTTAATGTGCTATTTTATGAGACAGTGAGCACTCCTGCAAAAGTGTTGCTCAGTGAGGGGTCGGGTGGGGTTTGATAAAGACTTAATACAGCAAGCTGTGTGGGGCACCTATTCTGTGCCAGGCACTCTGCAAACAGGTGAAGAAGACTGGCCTGGCTCCCGGGCTGGTGGCTGTGAGAACAGAGCTCCGTATGTGAGGAAGGGGCTCCACAAATGGCCTCTTCCTCTGATCTTTGCAGGACGAGATTCCACCAAGCCCACCCCAGGAGCTGAGGGTTACAGACAGACAGAGCCTCCTTCTAGGAGCTCAATGTCAGTTTCACAGGCCCCCACTCCCAAAGCAGTACAACAAGGCCCAGCAAGGAGGGTTCCATATAAACCGGGCTGGTTTTCCAACCTGGACAAACCAGCCAGGCGAGGCCATCATCTGCCAGCATTCCTCTGAGCCAATCTCCTCAACCAAGCCAGGCCTGTAGCAGCCCCTTGAGAAAAACCCTAACGATGTGTGAGTACACAGCTGGAGCATTGGTGGTTCAGTGGTAGAATTCTCGCCTGCCACGCGGGAGGCCCGGGTTCGATTCCCGGCCAATGCAATGCTGTTTTCTTTTTCTTTTTTTGCCCCTCCCTGGCAGGTTTCCTTCTCACACCAAGATCCAGTTGGAGGAGCCGTCTCCTCAACCATGTCAGGCCTGCAGCAGCCAAAGGTGCTGTGAATCTCTAACCACACTTCCCTGCTCAGTGAGTGTGTGGACAGCAGACTGGTTCTCCAGGGAGGCACTATTGGCTGTGGCACCAAGGCCTTCATGACCTTCACCAGTGAGGGGACTCCTGCTGCACCCCCTTGGCCTCGGCCAGTCTCCAGTGGAAAGCTGGGATGAAACCTGAGAACTGTAAAACAGCTCAACACACATGTGGACACGGAATGGGAGGACCCACATCAGAGACATCACAGGGCAGAAAGTCACCCAAAGTCTGTGCTTTTTGCTACTGAGAATGAAGGACTAGAGCTCCAGGTTCTGCCCTGAGGTCTGAAGGCACATCAGACAGACAGACAGACTCCCTCTCTCACATTCTTCTGCCTCCTGCCTTCACATAAACTTTCTGTTCTTGCAGCTGTGCTGATGTGGCAGCATTAGAGCCTGGTCTTATATTTTGAGTCAGTACATATACAAGGAGATTCAGAACTGAAATTAAAAGGAGGTGCTCACACAGCTGTTGACATCTGGAGCATTGGTGGTTCAGTGGTAGAATTCTCGCCTGCCACGCGGGAGGCCCGGGTTCGATTCCCGGCCAATGCAGCAGCAAAGCTCTTTTTAAATCCTAAGAGACTGGATTTGAGATTTTACACTACCTAAAGAGTTTGTGAATAGCCTGAGAACTGAGAATAACTTGTGTCCCACAAAGATCTAAACCTGTCTCTTTATTTTTCAGGAGTCCTGGATGGGAGAGTCACCAAAGCCGCTGGAAGCAGCTGTGCCTCCCACTCCTGACCTGACAGCCTGCGGGGCACTCTGGCTGCCAACAGCACTCCCAAGGAGGCCAGGCCACGTTTCTGCTCCACACAGGTTAGAGCAGTGCCAGGAGTGGGGCTGAGACATCCACCAGGTTTCAGCACGGGGTCTGAAGAAGAGCCAACCCCGCCAGCAGCGCACAGGCCATCCTGGAATCACCTCCTTGCCTGTTGTCTTGTTTCAGGTCACAAATGAGAGACTGGAAAGGGCACTCTTCCCTGATCTACAGCCAACCTGCGGGATGCATTCCCTGCCCTAGAGGGGCTCTCTCCTGGGGTGGAGTGAGGAGAGAAGAAACGAAAGTAGAAGAGAACTTTTGTGCAAAGCAGAAAAAAAAACCCAGACTCTGGTGTGAAAAGTGCAAGGTGAAGTGGGAGTAGGTAGAGAATGACTAGTATCTCTGGAGTGGCAGGGATTAGGTGTGGCTTCATGAGGGTCAGCATTTGGGAGGGGTTCTGAGGGATGAGTAGGTGCTCGTTCTGGAGCTGCTCAGGATGAAGCTGCCCAGAGAGGAACAGCATGAACAAAGGCTCAGAGGATGGAAGAGGCATTTGGTGTGGCAAAGGACACAGGTGGAGGAGAGGTGGGGACAGGGCTGGAGAAGCTGCTGCAATGCATGTGCTGGACAGAGGAACTGGCATTGCATTCTGGAGGCAGTAAGGAGCCACGGAAGGTCAGAGTGATCTGCAGTGGTGGGTGGTGTGGATTTAAATGGCGTTTAGGGAGCTTTGAGGACGACAGTCTTACAGAGACTGAATGGTGAACGAGTATGAGGAGTAGGGCTGTAACGCTGGGCGACAGCTTGTCAGAGTAACAGGGTCTCTGGAAGGGAGGACATGGGAAAGGCTGATCTTTGTGCTCCACACCCCCCCCCCCGCCCCGACTGTGCAGCCCAGCCGCACCTTTCTCTTTGGCTCCACGCCAGCTGGAAGGCCTCCCCAACCCCAAATCCTACCAGGGCTTACTCAGGACACCCAGGCCACTACGAAATGATGGCTGTTCAATTACCCCAAGTCTCTCTCTCTGCACCCTTGTACTCAGGGGCAGAATAGTCCTCGTGTCCAGGAAGACAAGGCAAACAAGGAAACAATGGCCCCTCTGGACGGGGAACCACGCGAACTTTTCCTCACCAACACCATCAGCTTGGAGAGCACTGGGCCTGGCGCTCTGGGCCACCCCTGGGCCACGACAGGAGTTGTACCGGGAATCAAGCCCACACTCCTTACCTGGCGCTCGGGGTGACTCAAACAGGGCCAGGCTGACCTCTCCGGTCTCGACACCCAGCTGCCCAGCATAACTCTCTACTCCAGCCAGACCCACCTTCTCACTGGGTCCAGCTCATTCTACTCCTTATACACTTTCCATCTGCCCCACATCCTATTCAGCCTTCAAAGTCCAGCTCAAGTCCCAACCCCTGCTTTTCCTGATCATCCCAGGAAGCGATCACTCCTCTAAACACTGAAGGACTCGGTGACCCCTCATTCTGTGCCCAGCAAGGCAGTGGCGAAGTCACCAATTCCTTCTCACATGTACACGTCCATCTCCACAGCTTCCTGGTAAAAGTCCTTGAAGACAGACCGGAACCACCATTCTTTGCATCTCTAGTGCTAGCCCCTCTCACTGAGTCTAGCGCTCTGCACACAGTGAGTGAGAAATCACAACTGCCCACCTGGGAATGGGTCTGGGAAGGCCAGGAGGCTGACAGAGGGCACAAGTTGTAGGGCAAACACAGGCAAAGCCCCTGCTGCCATATTGGTGACACGGGGTGGGGAAGGGTCTGCTAAGCTAAACCTAATCTGTTGGTTAATCAATATCATTTTAGGTGATCCTAAGCCTTCAGTAGTATAATTCAAATGACTTTAACCAGGATCCCAAATGCACACTGAGAACAGCTCAGGTCACCAGAGCTGAAGGGCGTCTGCCAAGGGGTGAAGGCGTGCTCCAACCCCTCTCCACATGCCCCAAAGCAGCACCAGCCAGCAGGGCTTGGCCTGCCTGCCTCGCAGGGACGTGCAGCGGGGAAAGCACAACTACAAAGGGTGGCAGGATAAGTCACGTCTGAATTCCAGGTGCCCAGTGCCAGGCCTAGTCTCCTTTCTAAAAGCTACACTGTCTCCTCTTTCATCTCCAGGTTGCAAGCCACAGGTGGGGGGTCTGAAGCTGAACTAGTTTTGAAGTTAATATTTGGCTCAGAAACTCTCCTGCTCACAAATCCCTGGGACCTTCACTGACATAAGGGTCACCGACACCACTGTTTTATGTGTCAGAGGAGAGAATCTGCTTTTTGCATGGCCTCCTCTCAAGTCTGAAAACCCTGGCTGACAAAGTGCCCTCCATCCCGCAGCCCAACACAAAACCATAAATTTACTCCAAACCTTTTTTTTGCATCAGTTTTTGTTAGTGTTTGTGTATTTAATGTGTGGCCCAGAGACGCCAAAAGGTTGGACACCCCTGCTCTACAGGTTAGGAGCCTAACTGGTCGGAGGTGCTGCAGGACGGCAGAACCCACGTTTCCACAGAAGGCACAACCTCGATGCTGGCCAACTTCAAGCCTGTGACACTGCCCTAACACCACACTGAAAAGTGCCACATGAACCACCCCCTCCCTGACAGGAAAAGGAGCCACAGATAGCATAAGGTACCCTTAGAATCGTCATCAGCCAAAGGACAGCATGGGGCCACAGTCTCAGCGACACAACCACAGTCCCTCCCTGGTCCCCCTGGCCTCGGTGACACAGCACAGGGACAATCACAGGCCACACAAGGGCCGGTGAGCTGACCACCTGCTAACACATACTATGCTAAGTGTTTCAGTTATTCCTCGGGACAACCACCTTCTGCAGTTACTGGTAACTCATCTTCCGGATTTGAACCACAGCCCCGGGGAACCGAGTCCCTTTCCTAAGGCCAAGGAGGATCTGAAGCCTCCGCACACCCACAAAGCCCATGCCCTTTCAGCTGTAGGCCAGGTGCTCTCTCCCATCTTCTTAAGCCACGTCAGCTGCACAGTAAACACACTACAGAGGAGACTTCCCTTGGGTAGACCTGAGGCCCCAAGCGGGACGCAGCTTTCCCCACACACTGCCCCACACTGTTCAGGGGGTATAGATGAGGGGCTTACTTGAGATGTTTTGACATGAAGCCCGAGAGCTGGGCTTCTACTGCGAAGGCAGGAAATAGGTTACCATTTGCTGAGCACTTAGTCTATGCCAGGTAATGTGCTAAATGCATTTCATGTATTACCTAATTTAAACTTTCAACCACCCACTGAATTAGTACTATAGGACCCATTTTACAGTTGGGGAAACTAGGGCTCAGAGACATTCAGAGACACTCGGAGTCACACAACCTTTAGATGGCGGGTGCGGCAGTCAAACCTAGGTTTTTCTGGCTCCAAGGTCTAAAATCTTACCCACTAGGTTACGCCGCCCCCTCCTCAAATACCAGAGCTACCATCTGCTGATGCCTCCTGGGTGCCAGGCACTTTCATGTTTATTAGTTCATTTAACCCCAGTCCCGCTTCACTTGTGGTGCCCAAATGTCCCCGCCTGCAGGTGGCAGAGATTTTAGGTGCTGCATTCGTGTTCCTGTCTTCAGATGAGACATCCTTGGCCGTAAGGCGGGGCTGGTAAATTCAATGGCTTTTCCTGTTTGAGAGAATTAAGTGATAATGCGAGCACAGGCTCTGCATTGTGCACGCTCACATGTCAGGATCAGTGCGAAGTCAGACTCAGGGAGACAAGCTGTGATCGCACATACACCACACAAGGTCAGCTTTGCTCACTGAATGTGGACTGAGAGCCTGTGCTCCTGGCTCCAGAAAGGCCAGGAAAGGGTAAATCCAGAGCTGTGTTTACCCCGGGGTTGTAAAACTTACAGCACGGGTGTGGGGCCGCTTCCTCCCGGGCAAGTCCAGTTCCCCACCCCAGTTCCCCACCTCCTGTGCTGCTCACACGGCAATCTGGGCAGCGTTTCCCAGAGAGGAGCCAGGAAAACACCTCCTCCCTCTGCTGAGTAGCTCAGTAATCTGGTTTCCCACTGCTCACTAGTCTCCAGTAATTGACCAGGAAGAGCAGAACACTTGCCTCTGAGGGAAGGCCTAAGACAAAGTACACTGAGCATCCACAGGAGAGAATCAGTGGAAAAACTGTGAAGAACCGAGTAAGAGGAAGCAGGAGCCATGTTTGAATTTCAGGCGGCGATGCGTGTTGCCCTCATGCTGTAGCAAAACGCTGCAGGGATTCTTATTTTTTTAAATTGAGGCATAATTGACACATCTGAAATTCCCTCCTTTAGTAGGTTCACTTCAGTGGTTTTTAGTCTGTTCACAACAAAGTTGTGCAACCATCACCCCGACCAATTTTAGAACAATTTTTATCATCCTAAAAGGAAACCCTGTACCCATTACAAGTCACTCCTCACTGCCCCTCCCCCTCCCCCAAGCCCTAGGCAACCACTAGTCTGCTCTGTGTTTATGGGCTTGCCCATTCTAGGTATCTCATTTAAATGAAACCATATAATATATGACCTTTTGTGACCAGCTTCTCTCATTTAGCATAATGTTTTCAAGGTGCATGTTTTTAAGAGCAGGAAACTGAGGACTAGGGAGGTTAAAACAGAGGTCACAAACCCAAACGGTGGCAGGGGCCAGGCAGGAGATGCAAGTGAGAAGGCCAAGAGGCCTAAGACAGGCTGTGGTAAACCTGACCACACCGGAGAGCCATGTGCTGGCTGGAAAGGGGTGGGGGGAGGCCCTTAGGTTCCTGGATCTGCTATGTGGGAACCTGGGCCCCACAGAGCCACGATGGAGAAACCTGTCAATTTAAAAGACCCTGATCCAGGCCAAATCAAACAGGACTGCTGGCAGGACACAGCCCCTGGCTGCCGGTCTGCGACCCGTGTTAAGCAATTTGCTGAGAGTTCTGCTAATAAAGAGCTGAGCTGGGTGGAATTCTGACCGACACTCCCCAAACTGCCTTGAGCCAGTTGGTTATACGTCTCCGGACAGAGGTGGCAGGCTCCAAAGAGCCAGCTCAAACTCAACAGTTCAACCTTTATCTGATCGCAGAGTGCTAGGGATCCCTGCCCACCCCCCAACCCCCTTCCCAACAGGCAAGAACCCACACGCTGACTCTTGGGCTTCAGGGTTCTCGAAGGGCATGGCCTGGGCACCTACATTTGCTGGCTTTTGGAACTCAAAGTTCAGGAACACTAGAGGCTTGGCACCAGGCTCATTCCTGGTTACCTGCAGGGCATCATCTCTCCCAGCGGGCAGTGGGGCCCTGGCACCACTGTGTGGGACATGGTACCCCAAGCAGAGGAAGAGGTGCTCCCACCACCGCGTGCAGCGCCCCATTTGCCAGAGCACCTGCAGCGTCCCTCCCTCACTAGACTCCCCGGGGAGCACAGCCTGGGGTCTTGCCGACTTTCTCGTCAGGCCCGATCAGACGATATTCCCTGACACTGAGAGCCCACAAAACCTGAACAGCCATTCTCGCATCTTGTCCTAGGTACCCACCTTCAGAGCCGTGTGTGGAGCATGTTAGAGCGGGCCCGCGGGGGGGAAGCTCTCCAGGACTACGCACGCCAGGCTCACATTTTTCGCCATCCGATCCTGGTCACGTAACACAGCCTGGTCTTGAGATTCAGAGTCCAGGGCTCCTTCAGCTGAGCTGAGCGCCCATCTCTGCATTTTTCGTGTCTGAGAGGGCTGCCATCAATATAAGACACCCTCTCTTATTAGGAATTTTAATTCCTCATTGGAACACCATATATGGAACACCATATGCATCATTGGCTCCGTCACCTGGGCAGATGGACTTTGGAAAACTAAAAATGGCATTTAAAACAACCGTGGAGATGTTCAAGTGTGAAATTTTAAAAATTAAATACATGCCCCCTTTTTGATCAACACCATCCAGCCCATTCCCCGATAAACACTGACTAGTGAACTAAGCGATAACTGAAGTAACCAGAAGGACAATTTCTGACCTGCCATAATAAATCAAAATCATTTGAAACTGACAAAATGTCTTTTGATCTCTGAAGAAAAGAATCCAAAGTAGTCCCTCTCCGCAATGTCACGGCCCTGCCCGTGGCCTGGCGCATCACCAGCCTGGAGCACCTGGGCGATGATTTCACTGTGTCCCTGATGCAGGGCACCATCCCTGCCAAGGCCAAGTACAACCTACAAGTGCATGTCCAATCCTCCAATCCTGTCACCATCAAGAAGGCAATTCAGTTGGAGGTGAGGCTTCACCCATTTTCAGACTTGGTCATCAATATATATGCACACTAGGTTCCCCTGACACACACATGCTACCAGTGTATTACTACACACACACACACACACACACACACACACACACACACACACACACACAGAGCCAAGTCTTCTTGTTACACGCTCCCATCCAGTCCCCATTTGACAACCCCCAACCCAAAATACGTTGCTCTGCACACACTGTAAGCTCCCTAAAGGCAGTCTTGTTTACAGCTGGTTTCCTAGCGCTAAGCACAGAGAACACAATCGATGCAGAGTGAATGAGGAAGTGAATGAATGAATGAATGAATGGTGTTACTATCCCAGGTGAGCATCAGATTCCTGATTTCACTCACCAAAGTCAGTCACCCCTCAGATCTCTATCTCAGGAAATGTCACCCTCCACCCAGTTGTTCCCTAAGTATCATCTTCGATTCCCCCCTTTTCCTGATGGCCTCCCCTCCACCCTGGTCCTCCAACATGTCTTGTCAACTCCATCCCCCAGTGTGTCTCTGCCCATGCACTTCTCTGTCTACACTGCCCCTTCCAGCCTCACCCAGGCCACCTGACTGTCTCTCACCTGGACTTCTGCAGAAGCTTCCTAACTAGTGTCCCTCTTCACATTCCCCCGAAGTGTCCAGAGAGATTGTGAAAATGCTAGCCATTCTCCGTCCTAACGCACTCTGCTGGCTTCCAGCTGCAGGGAGAATAAAGCCCAGGGTCCTCACCTGCTTCCAAAGCCCTGCCTGCCTCTGTATCTGCATCTCACTCCGCCCTGGCTCTCACCCACTGGCTCCCGTCACATGGTTGTCCTTAGGCTGTGTGGGGAGTTGGCTCCCCTTTCTGGGAGAGAGAACCACTCACTGTGGGGGGAAGCCTTTTGAGACAGGTGAACCTGGGTTTTTTATGTAGGGTCTAGCTGTGAACCCTCAAGAAGCCACTGTTTCCAAACCTGTGAAACAGGGTGACACTACCCAGCTCAGAGGGCAGTCGTGCAAACTGAGTGAGATGAGGGTGAACAGTGGCCAAAGGAAGGGAAGCTTCTCCCTCCTCCTCCCCACAGATCAGGCAAGGAGCACTTTACACGTGATCACTTTTTTAAAAATCACTGTTAGGGATTGAATTCCCCCCGCCAAATTCGTACGTTGAAGTCCTAAACTCCACCACGACTGTGAAGTGGTCCCACATCCACGGTTTTGCATCCCACGGTCTCAGTTACCTGTGTGAACTGGGCCCTGAAAACATCACTGTGCTCTGCCATGTGTAATGCACACCCACGTTTCTGTGCACACTGTACACAAGATTGTGCCCATTATTATACCCACGTTATGTAATCATCATACCCATGTATAGTGTGCACCCTTACTTTTCCCTCAGAAATTTGGGCAAAAATTGCACATTATAAGGGAAATGTGCACTTTTGTACAAATTTGTGCACATGGCAAAATGCGGTAAATAGAAAATCCCAGAAATAAGCAGTTCGTAAGTTTTATGTTGCATGCTGTTCTGAGTAGCGTGATGGAACCCTGTGCTGTCTGGCCGGGGGCATGAATCGCCCCTTTGTCCAGTGAATACAAGCTACCGGTGTAGCACAAAGAGATATTTTGAGAGAGACCACATTCACATAACTTTACATAGTATATTATTATAATGGTTCTATTTTATTACTAGTTATTGTTAGTCTTACTGTGCCTAATTTATAAATTAAACGTCATCACAGGTATGTACAGGAAAAAATTTAGTATACACAGGGCTTGGCACTATCTGCGGTTCCAGGCATCCACTGGAGGTCTTGAAGTGCCCCTCCCTGTGGGTAAAGGAGGACCACTGTACTCTACAGGACCTACCGAACAGGACACTCCTCATCCCAAAATGGCTGAAGAAGGCTAGAAACTGATTGTAGGGTGTTCTGGGCCAGTACTTCTCAAGCTTTAAGCACACAAATCACCCAGGGATCTTGTGAAAACGCACATTCTGATTCACAGGTTTGAGGTTAGGGTGGAGAGACTCTAACAAGCTCCCAGGTGAACCTAATATTGCTGGTCTGTGGACTATGCTTTTTAAAAGGGTTTTTTAAATTTATTTTTAGAGAGGAGGGAAAGGAGGGAGAAAGGGAAACATCAATATGTGGTTGCCTCTTGCACGCCCCCTACTGGGAACCTGGCCCACGACCTAGGCATGTGCCCTGACTGGGAATCAAACCAGCGACCTTTTGGTTTGCAGGCCAGCACTCAATCTACTTTGCCACACCAGCCAGGGCTGTGGGATACGCTTTTGAGTAGCAAAGCCCTTAGACTGCAATGCTATTATTCCCCCACTGAAAATAGATATGGTCATCCGTTCACTTAGATACCGACTGTTGAAGGCCACCAGGCACTGTGCTAAGTGCTGAGGACAAATATAATAGGGTCTTTACTCTTAAGGAGTTCCTAGCCCAGTTAAGGTCCTAGAGGCTTTCTCTGAATTCTACAGAACAAGGGCAATGTCAAATACAAATTGAACCCAACTGAAGACAAAACCCTTGACAGCTTGCAGAGTGAAAGCACTTACATAGGTTGTGCTGGAGGCAACAATAATGCTGAGATAAATACCTCTACTCAAGGTTCAAGAGATGATTCAAGCTACGTTAAAACCCAACAATCCTGAGAAGCAGAGTGATGGATGCAACTGGATGTCAATGTATCTTCAAAGCCAAGAAAACCCATGGACATGCAGACATGTCTACACATCACCTCTGCCCTCTTACTCAGCATGGTGACACTCATCACTGAGACTTGCTAGCCTTAGCGAGAGCCAGGGTATAAACCAGAAGCAGTATGAAAAGAGAGCAGTCAGGAAAGTAGTCCTGATGAGAGAAAAGCGAGGTGGCTTTGGACATTCTCTGTTAGAGCAGAGTAGGAGGGTCCTCTCAGCAAACTCTTCAGTTGAGGAGGGAACTAAAGCCCAAAGCAGTTGACGCAGTAGTTCTCAACCTGGGCAATTTTGCGCCCCCAGGGGACATTTGGCAATGTCTGGAGACATCTGTGGTTGTTACAAGTGATGGAGCGCTCCTGCTATCTAGCTGGTAGAGACCAGGGATGCTGTGAAAATTCCTATAATACACAGGACAACCCACCGCTACCAAGAATGATCTGACCTGAAATGTCAGTCGTGCTGAAGTTAAGAAACAGTGAGTTAAGGAATGTGCCCAAGGTCAAAGAATGAGTGTTGCAGGATGGCCTAGATTAGAGCTAACAGCATTCTGCAGAGATGGAAGTGTTTTAAAATCTGCATTCTGGTAGCCAACAGCTGCATGTGGCTACTGAATATTTGAAATATGGGTAGTGTGACTGAGGAACTGGATTGAATTTTTTAAATTTTACCTTTAATAATTTAAATGTGAATGGCCACATGTGGCTAATGGCTACCCTATTGGACAGAGCGGAAACAATGAGTATTTCCTAAGTTCCAGACTGGAGTTCTTTCAGTTGTATTCTTCTTAAATCACCTACCCACCTGACTGTATCACAAAGATCTGGAAAAAATAAAATGTAAAACAGTAGAAGAAAAATTCTAATGAAACATCCCCAGTTAAACACCTTGTTTCTGTACATTGAGAAATTAAGCATAGTGTCATATTGGTGACACGGACGCCTACATGTAATGACTGCAGAAGCAAGGAAGGACAACTTACTCCTACTTCCATTTTCCGGGAAGGGTGTATGAGAGAGATAAAATAATCAGCCCTCTGAACCTTGAGATCTTGAGGTTTTGAACCTGATTTCTCCCCTTGGTCACCTAACAGTCCCTTTCACTTCTCAGAAACTAGGTAAGAAATGAGACAGGTCAACTCAGCAAATCTCATGCTTCCCACCTCCCTCCCATCAGAGTCCACTGTCTGATTTGCTGGTTTTGACAGAGACCACACTGAAGACGCACTGTGCTAAGCGCCAGGCACTGTGCTAAGCGCTAAGCATACATCACGTAGCTTCATTCTCACTCCACCCTAAGCACTACACATACATTGTCACTTCATTCCCACGGCAGCCTTTTGGGCACCAGGGAGGTTAAATAACTTGGCCCAAGTCACACAGCCAGTCAGAAGCAAAGCGGGGATTCCCAAACTCCTGCTCTTAAACTGCATTGAAGGCTAAACCTGGGGGAGCAACACTGGCTGGAAAGGCGTGAGCTGTTCCCCCAGGGAGCGGGACCCGGACCCCAGCACAGATAGCCAGGGCGGGGTTCCGCCTCCGCTCCCCACGCCCAACCCTGGATGCCCGCGGCTCTTACTTCTCGATCTCCAGCGCGGCTACCTTCCGCTTTTCGTAGAGCTTGTCATTGAGGGCGCGCACGATGTTTGGTGTGAGCGGCGCGAAGTCCTTCTCGGGGTTCATGGTGACAACTCAATAGTGTCCCCGGAGTCCCGCGACTCCTCAGCCCAAGACTGCCCGGGCCGCGCCGGGGTCTAGGGGAGGCTGCGGCTCGGCGCTGCCTCTGGCGCCCGCTCATGGACCACGCCAGGCCCGGCCCACCTGCCTCGCTCCGCCACCGCGCGCCGCCTCGGAACCCGGGCCTGGACCCCGCCCCCGCACGCGGGTGCCTAACGATTCACGCGACCCGCTCCAGCCCGGCACCAGCCGCGCTCACCGAGCAACGGCCATGTTACATGGTCACGTGATGCCGCAGCACCTTCCGCCTTCCGCCTCGAGGACCCGCCCCTCGTCAGCCACACCCCCGCACGAAGGCGGATTGTGGGTTGGCCACGCCCACAAGGCTCCACCTCCTCTTCTCACACTTGGGCTTTCCACCCCCCATTGCCTGAGTTTGAGACGTGCCCTGTGAGCTGGGTGTCCTTATCGCTCAACTACCCGCACGAGGTAGGGGTGGGCATAGTGGGCTTCTGCAGACGTTCGTGTGAAGGAAGGGGCTCTTGGAGTATGACTTAGAATAATTTATTCAATACTTAATGAATCCACCAGTTCATTTACTACTTAGTCACCAATTTCGCATATGCCAACATTTCCTAAATTGGAGTGACACCATTTTGATTTTTGCCATATCCAGTAACTTGTACTATTATTTAAAAAATATTTTTCTCAAACCAGCTGACTTAAAATCTTCAATTCCTACTTCATCCTTGTTTATGCCCTAAAATCATGAGTTTGAATAGTTTTGTATTTTTCTAAAACAAAATAAATTCTCAATTAAAAACAGTACTCTCTGGCTACTACCTAAAGTCTCAGGTGCCAACGGTGGCCGTCACCCTGCCATTTGGGACTCGGAATGTGTTTACAATGCTCCGATACCTGGAAGGACTAGGTTACAGGCAGCAGAAGTCCCGAGTCTGTTGGGTGAAGGTCCCCAGATGGATCCGCTATAAAGCAGCCTCTCCGAGTGCTATGAGTGTCACACTAAATGGTGGAACAGAAATTGAAGCTATGTGGAAATTTTTTAAAAGCACTTTATGGACTCAGTGTGGCTAAAGATGCAGGAACAGGGAGAGGCATCAGAGTTCCTTATGGTAACCTTCTACAGTGAACAGGGACTGAGGACATGGGCTAGACCACAGGAGAGCCCAGTGAGTATTAAATGTGAACATAACACATGGTAGCACCTTTCTCTTGAGTGAAAGTTACACCTGTAGAGCTTATAACAACCTTAAAAATGGAGTATTATCCCCAACCCATAGATCAGAATCTATGGGACACAGGTGAGGGGCCATGGTAGGCAGAATTCTAAGATGGCCCCCAAGATTCCCACTACTTTGCATACATGCCCTGCATAATCTCTTCCCCTTGGGTGTGGCCAAGATTTGTAAATATGATGGGCTGTCACTCTAACAATTATTATATTATGTTATGTAGCAAAAGGTATTTTGCAGAAGTAATCAAGGTCCCTAATCAGGTGACTTTGAGTTGATTAAAAAGAGGATTATCCTGGGTGGGTCTGACCTAATCAGGTGAGGCCTTAAAAGAAGTTAGAAGAGATTTAAAGTGAGAGTGATTCTCCTGTGGCCTTGAAGGGTAAACAGAAATGAGAGAAAAGCGAGGTGGCTTTGGTAGGAGGGTCCTCTCAGCAAACTCTTCAGTTGAGGAGGGAACTAAAGCCCAAAGCAGTTGATGCAGTAGTTCTCAACCTGGGCAATTTTGCGCCCCCAGGGGACATTTGGCAATGTCTGGAGACATCTGTGGTCATTACAAGTGATGGAGCGCTCCTGCTATCTAGCTGGTAGAGACCAAGGATGCTGTGAAAATTCCTATAATACACAGGACAACCCACCGCTACCAAGAATGATCTGACCTGAAATGTCAGTCGTGCTGAAGTTAAGAAACAGTGAGTTAAGGAATGTGCCCAAGGTCAAACAGTAAACTTTCTGTGATAGGCCATGTGGTGAGGACCTTAGGGTGGTCTGTAGCTGTTAAGAGTAGTACCCTCTTGTCAGTTGCCAAGAAAATGAGGACTTCAGCTATATGGCTGCAAATAAATTAATTTTGCCAACATACTGAGGGAGCTGGGAAGTGGGTCTTTCCCTAGTTGAACCTCCAGATGAGGATGCAGTTGGCCGGCATCTTGATTTCTGCCTGGGGAACCGTAAGACAGGAACCAGTTCAGTCCATCCCTGACCTGTGGAAACTGAGATAAGAAACTGCGTTGCTTTAAGATGCTTGGTTTGTGGCAATCTGTTATGTGGTCATAGAAAACAAATACAGGAGCTAAGCCAAGCTCAGTAAGTCATGGAGGCATCATGTCTAGAAAAATCTGTGAAGACATCCTTTTCTTTACTAGTGAGTTTTCACATCTTTTAAAACCTTTACCAACAAAATCCCATGAATGAAGATTCATCTGCAGAGAAAATGTTTCACTTAATGGTTTCCACCTCTTACCTTGATATCAGGTAGCAATAATGAGGACATTTGCAAATGTCTTGTAAGGTTTATGTCTTTAAGATTTTCATGGCTGATACAAAACAATGAAAAAAATCAGATCGGTGGGAATAGTTTGGATCTATTTCTCCAGTGTGTATTCATTTCCACTGGACCCACAGCTAACGTAATATCTCATCTCTTTCTTTTTCTGCTTTGACATTTTCTTAAAGGTGCACCAGATTCCCCCGGGGTCATAATGTGATACAGTTTTTAATAATTGAAACAGTAAGGAAATGTTGGGTTTTTTTTTTTTGCCAAAAGGAACTCTCTTCTCCTGAGATCACATGGTGGACTAGGTTGCTAAGAAACCAGTTTCTTACTCAAGACCCCAAAAATGCTTTGTCCTACCTTTAGTTCAGAAGTTCCTAGAAAGTGGCTTCTTTTCTCTACTTTAGAAAATGCCAACTAATGAGGTTATTTATGCATAATTGCCCTGGCAGAGTTCTAAGAACAAAGCCCAGGGTCCGCCATTGCCTTCTCTGCGTGCTCACTTCTCTTCTGACGCCGGGGCCAGCCCTGCCCGGGCCTGCCACATTCAGACACTTCTAGACTAGTGGGTGACTGATGTTCCTGGGTACGCACTGGCTGCCATTCTACAGATGTAACTCATTTGTATCTGTGTGATGTCTGGTTGTTGTTACATCACTTACGGATATTGTAGCAAGAGGGTGCTGGTGACACTGGAAGAAATTGTACCCAAGTCTTGAACTGTGCAGAGCAGTTTCTCCAACAGCAACGTGATTTTGCTGGAGTTTCAGGGCAAACATGTTCAGAGTATAAGAGGTTTGGGAAGTCCCACGCTTGGGATTGCTTGAGAT
Source organism: Macrotus californicus (assembly GCA_007922815.1). NCBI lineage: Eukaryota > Metazoa > Chordata > Mammalia > Chiroptera > Phyllostomidae > Macrotus > Macrotus californicus. The sequence goes on from VMDR010004209.1 coordinate 56,741, forward strand.
CTGGCAGGTCCTCATGATGTCACAATATTGTCACCTGTGACCTGAGGCATGCTTCCCCCAAAGAAGTGGTTACACTTCAGATGTCGCATTCACCAGGGCCTCTGTTCACACCATATTCTGTGTACAATGTTCTGTGGTGTTGTGGCACCTGGTGGCCCTGATGTTTTCTCCACATCCCCTCCCACCCAATGAGGTGTCTCCTGGTCTGCTTTGCTGAGTATGCATTCTCTCAAAGGTAACTTCGACGAGCTTCTGTCGGACTGCTAGCGTCCACCAAGCCTCTCCCCCAGTCCCCTGTTGAGCTACTTCACCATTCCAAACTTGCCAGTATGAAACCATTCTGTTATTGTCTTTTGGAGGCCAAGGGAGCATGAGAACAAGCCCAAGGGAAGAGACATATGTACCCATCTCAAATCGTCCAGCAGAGCTTGACTCTTGGTCCCAGGGAGAAGGGACGGCTTCCTTGCTCCAGGCCTGCAAGGCTTTGGACTCTAGACTCAATGGCCTGGGGAAAGCTGGAGCAGAGTGGGTGTAGGGGAGTCACTCCTGGCCACCTGAAGGCACCATTTTGCCTGCGACACTGGCAAGTGGCCGGTTTCTGTAGCAGCTGGTATATGGGATTGTGGGGGGGTGGGGAGGAGGTGGAAGCAGAGGAGCCCTCAGGCCTGGGAGTATGCGCATGCGCCGAAGCAAATCCACCCCGGGGCCATTCTTTTTCTTTTCCGTTTTATAGGCATTTAAGAGTTTATCAATTGGTCCAAAAAGAAAAGCCAGTCATTTATCATCTTTATTTCAACACTGCAGGCCTCAGGGGAAGAGGCAGATGGCTCCACTCCTCCTTGGAGGTGGAGCTTCTGTGGGGCTTTCCCTGGGAAGAAAGGCACTTAGAAGACACCCTTCATGTGCTTATGAATGGCTGCAGCTTAAACATGTCGGATTGGGATGGGGTCCTTCCCTGGAAGTAGACAGATGCCTGACTCAGTTGCAGCACTAAGGGCCAGGTGGGTGTTTTGATCCATAGCACTGAATCTCAACTCTGCGGTACAAGCTAAAAAAAGCCCCATAAAACAGATGTCCCATTGCCCTCAACCCCCAGATCAATTAGAACAGAATTCGGGCAGGGGGTCTGGACCAGAGTCAGGTGATTCTGATGTGCTGATGAGTCGAGAATCACCGCTGTCCAGGCTGACTGCTGTGCACAGGGCTGGGGGTGCAGGCGGGGGACTGGGGTCTCAATTAGCATTTTCCAGGGCCCAGCCTTCAGCCAGAGCCTTCTGTGGGGAGCAGATGTGGGATTCAGAGATGGAGGAAGCACCCCGGCCCCTGGCCCTGCAGTGAGTGTCCTTATCTGTTAAGTCGCTTTGAAAATAGTGACTTCTTCGGCTTCTATGTGAAAGCAGAATAAAATTCTCCATATCAAGATGGAGTCGCATCTAGGGGCTCTTTCAGCCGTCATGGATTTTTAAAAAGAAACTGTGCCATGCATCATGCACTGCTAAGTGCTGTTCATTCGGAGGTCATGAGTGTGATACCTTTGTCATCGTATTAAAAATGGGGGTTATTTACACAGTGCTTGAGCTTTGGGGGCATGTTAAGAAACCAAATTCAGAGACTTGCCCTTGCAAAGTAAAATAAAGCTTTGTTTTGTATAGTTAGCACATTTAATATGGAATATGTTTATCATGCATATATTTGGAATACATTTGATATGGAAATAAATGCCCCTATAACTGAATGAAGAGGGAAAACGGTACCTTTAGAATTCTGATTGTTTTCTCTATTCACCAGGCCAGAACAATACATAGACATTAAGGCTGAGGAGAGGGCTCTTTCTTGGTGCAGCTGACTCTGGTTACCACTAAGGGGTGATCCCCTTCAGATAATAAACCCATTTAATTCTTGTTTCTCTGCCCTCACCAGGAGGGCACACCGCAATCAGCTTGCTGGTGATGGGCGTCCTGCTGCCCGACGGGTTCCCGTCGAAGTAGACTGTGATGTTGTTGACCTTCTTGGGCCGCATGGTGTCTATGGCACGGACGGAGAAGGCTGGGTTCTCCACGATGAAGGAGAAGGTGACCGTTTGGTAGAACACATTCTTGAAGGGGATGACTATGTTGTATCCGGCTCGGATCAGGAAGGGACCTTGCGGCTTGGGGGGCAGAGCCATTCCGAAGAGGGGGATGATATACTCCCCACCTGTGAGTGATGAGAGGCTCAGGGTGCCCTTGGTCTCACCCAGGTGGCTGGGCTCAAAATAGACTTCCACACTGACTTCCGTGCCTCCCTGAGCCCCCGGGGCCGCGCTAACGACTTTTTCCGTGTGGAAGTCCATGCAGTCAGTCTGAAAAGGGAATACACACACTCAGCTCACATGGGATCCTGAAGGTTATACCAGAAGCTCAGGTGCATCCCCAGCCCCTCTACTCTCAGCCGGGCAGGTTATAAAAAAGCTTTGTCCTTGTCACTCTCCTGAAGATGGGTACTACTAACTGTTATCCCTACTGTGCTACAAAGAAACGAGGCCAAGAGACACTGGATGACTTGCCCAAAGACAGAGGGCTGGACTGTGCCGTGCGGCACGGCAGTTGCTGGTGCTGCCCCCCACATCCAGCTCTTCTTTCCTCCATGCACATATAAGGCTGAATATTCTAGATCCTCATGGATGGCTGTGGCTGCTTCTGGACGACTAGTTGTGAGAAGTGATAGGTGTCACTTCCACACCAGAGCATCCAGTTGCCATTGTGAGTCCCTGCGGGGTCTTTCCACCCCTCTGGTACTCTGACTGGAAACAGTGAGATGGTGGTTGCCCCTCAGCCTGGATCCCTGAGTGGCTGTGATGGGCAGAGTTCCCTGCTGAGCCTCACTGGATAGACAGTGCAGACGAGACACAGACCTTTGTGCTTTTAAGCCACCGAGATGTTGTGGCTCTTTGTTACTGCAGTATAACCTAGCCTCTCCTGACTGACAGGCCTGATCAGGAGCCTGTGCCTGACTAGCCCCGATGTGAACTGGGCACGTGGCCACGCAGTGTGAAGGCTGCACTTCCTAGCTCCCCTTATTGCTAGACGTGGTGCTATGCAGTTTTGTTCCGTGAGTGGACATGGTGTCTGCACCAGCCCTTTTCCCTGGTAGCTGGCTAGCATGTGGGTATTGTGGGAAGCGGTCTTGGTCCGCGTGGACCAAAGCAACCATCTACAGTGGGAAGAGCGTCAGGATAGGCGTCTGCGGGCCTGATGTCACGGGACTACTGTTCCAGCCCAAACTGCTTATGCCCACAGTTGTTTGAGAAAGGAGTAAACTTCTATTTTGTTGTCGTTTTGGGTTTTTGTTTCAGGAGTTAAACCTATATTCCAACGTATACAATAGGTAACATGTATGGGGTATTTACTATGTGTTAGGCTCCACCCAAATGGTTTTACATACATATTTTAAAATCCTCAGGGCAATCCTCTGAGGTCAAGGTTATCATCACCCTTTGCGGATAAGCTTAGAGAGCGTCAGTAAATGAGTCAGACAAAGAGTACATGGTGAAGCCACCAGGATTCAGAGCTGGGTCTGTTGGCTTCCACAGCCTATACGCACGGCCATTAAGCTCCACTGTCTCCCTTTACTGATTACTGAACACGCAGTGGGAAGCAAAACCCCACACCCTGACCCAGCTTGTTAAGATAGAAAGTCTTTAAGGAAGAACCCGGGCCTTGTGCTATGTACTTCTCGCCGGGAGTTTCCAAGCTAGATGAAGCCCCCAACTGTCCTGAGTCCCACACTTCTGCACCCCCATGTCCTCCTCCCATTATTTTTGAGGTCAGACTTCTGAGAAGGAAAGGGCACAGGGGTGGGGTGGGGCCGCTCACTCTGCAGTAGTACTCTGTCTTCTGCCGGGTGTAATTGATGATCTTGGCAAAGATGCTCTGGCCACTGCCAAGAACAGCCTGGAAGTGGATGGGCTTTTCAGGCAGTGCTGGTGTAGCCTTCAAGTTGAGCTCATACTGGTAGTAACCCAAATCACTGTTGTGCAGAACTAGTCTCCCGAATGTTTCTCCAGCTCGCAGGGGCTGGAATTCAAAGGAGAATGTGCCCTGCAAGGGAAGACAAAGGTCCCATGTGATGCTGAGGTCCCACATATCCCCTGCCACCCAGTGACCTCAGAGCAGATTGGAAGTAGAAACGGTGCTTCACCAGCCAATGCTCCCACTGACCTTGAGTCCAGGGAACCCCTGTCCAAACCAGTCCACTTTTCCTTCCCTGTACCCTTTCTAACTTCCCCTCTTCCAGGTATTTCTATATCTGGAGTCTCTGAATCTAAAAACAGGTATTGGGTCCTCTCTGGAAGCATATACCACCGCTGGGGCTGGCCCCACCTCAAGGATGTGCACTGTGGATCCAGAGCCCCAAGGGCAGAACCTCCACCACAGATTTCAGGGGGCCCCTGGCAGCCGAGGTCGTACCTCAGAGTTAGCAGGCACCACAAACTGGGAGGGCAGGTTGATGTCGGGCACCCTGCATTCCACGGCGAAGGTCACCGAGTAGGGCAGGGGGTTCTCCACCTTGACGGAGGATGATGTGCTCTGCCGCACGGGGCTCACCATCTCAATGGTTTTGATGATGCCGGAAGGGATGGCCCTGAAACTCACCATGTAGTGTAAGAACTCGCTGGTCACCTCGTTTCGGAAGATCACCTGTGTGCACAGGAGAGCGGGAGGAGCAGGGCAGAGAAGAGGGGTTAGCTGGGGTCCTTCTCTCTGTGAGCCACGCCTGGCACATGAGGCACGGGTAACGGGCTGACACTGAATCCCTGCCAGCGCCTTGCTCTTCAGATGGGCACGCTGGCTCTCCCCAGCTGAGAGTACATTATGTAGCCTGGGTTTGCTCTGGAAGAGGCCAGAACAGCCCTGTCTAGTGCTGCAGGTGAAGGTCTCCCCCGTGGGGAGCCGACTGGCCCTGGAGAACCACCAAGACCTCGGGAGGCTGTTATAGTGGGTTTCACTCCCACTCCTGTTGCCGGAAGGGGGGGGGAAGAAGAAGAAGAAGGAGGAGGAGGAGGAAGGAGGAGGAGGAGAAGGAAGAAGAAGGAAGAAGGAAGAAGGAAGAAGAAGGAAGAAGAAGGAGGAAGAAGGAAGAAGAAGGAGGAAGAAGGAGGAAGAAGGAGGAAGAAGGAAGAAGAAGGAGGAAGAAGGAAGAAGAAGGAGGAAGAAGGAAGAAGAAGGAGGAAGAAGGAAGAAGGAAGAAGAAGAAGAAGAAGAAAGCATCTAACACTGCATGACTCCTGTGTGCCAGGCACCAGAAGTACTTCACTGTTACAGTCACACAATTTGTAAGCAACATTATCCTTCCCCTCACTGTTTTTTTTTAAGGATGAGGAAAATGAGGCTTAGCAATATTAAGTATCTTGACTTAATGTTGAGAAGTGTCAGGACCAGGATCTGAACCCAGGTTGGACCAACCCCAGCGCTCACACCTGTAACTGCAGCACCTTGTCCCTTCACCCCTGCAACTGACTTGTTATTGACAAACTGCCCTCCCTTTTAGGTTCTTTTCCTGGATGACTGATGATGTTGAGCATTTTCTCAGGTGCTTATTGGTCCCTCATATATGTACTTCGTGAAGCGGAGTCTACTCAAGTGTCTTGCCCTTTTTAATACTTTTGGTTGTTTATCTTATTATTAGGTGGTAACAGTTCTTAACATACCTGGCTTTTTACTTTCAACCTCTTTCTGTCTTTAGATTCGGAGTGCTTCCTCCTTTGTCTTTTTGTGGGAGTGCTTAAGTCTTTTACTCTTAAAATGATTATTTGCATGTTCGGGTTACAGTCTGCCCTCATGCTATTTCTTGTACGTCCGTCTCGTTTGTCATTTGTCTGTTGCTAC